>JAVSBS010021420.1:68117-84916 GCA_033124195.1 Coracias cyanogaster
GAGCTTGAGTGACTCTAGTCATACATACCTTTATTAGGATTGGTGTAAAATTTTCTCGCTTTGGTTTAAAGGTATAAGTTACCTAAAATTCAGAGGGCATGCTCAGTAAGGAGCGGTCTCACCTTGGAGGTGGGTAGCTTTTGGGATGGAGGTATGTTTTGTTATTATAATGACTTTATAGCAAGCAAAGTTCACACAAGGACAGTAGTTCATCAAAAGATGGCAAACTGTTGGCTCAGTGTAGCAGAAGTACTGCTTATCAGTTTTCAAAGTTCCCATCTCTGCAACGTTATCACAGAGCCTGGCCATGGTGTCTTCACTCCATTCCACCCTCCATGTGGTTTCCAAGGTTGCAGGTTGTGTTGCTTAGGGAACCATCATGGAAGAGATTCCACACATACCAGCTATACATCACCCTGGAGGCCTCCTTGATATTACTTTCCTTAATGTGCGAATAATGCCCTATCTTTTCTATAAGTTTAAGTTACCTCCAGTGATTATCCTACACACTTCCAGCTGAAATTACTTCAGAGGCAGCTGAAGTGACCACCACCGTGGGTCAGCTGACCTGGCTGCAGCAGTGGGTCAGTGCCAGTGTCACAAGTTTTTTTGGTTTGGGTGGCTGTATTTTTAAAGCCAATGAAATATGAAATATACCTTATTGGGATATTCCTTTAAAAACAAACAAATATAACCATGCACCAACAAACAAACAAACAGAAACACAAAACAAAATAAATAAATAAAACCCCTAAAATACTCAAATATTATATAACAGAAGAGGAAGAGGAAAGATGATTGATGTACCCAAAGAGCCAAGCAGAACTCTCCAGCTGGTACCTATCTTTGTACAAGACACACTAATTTTCCTTAACTATTGATCTGCCATTACTTTCCATCTTTAGAGTCCCGAAGTATCTCCATGTTTGGTTTTGGGTCTTTTTTTAACTGTCTTAATCCTACACTGCATTGTATAAGAGCCTTTAGATGTTGCCTGAACTCTGATTCTTGCAAAAATGACTTAGGTCATGTGTAAAACCAAACAAACAAAGCCATGTTTTGAATAGATTCACTTTGCAAAACACAGCAATGTGAAAGATAAAATACTAGCTTTGGCCAGACTCAATCCTGCAGTAAATTTGGATGTTCAGCAATTGAGATGCTCTCAGGATCATTCAATCCACTGATGCCACAGTTTACTGTGGCCTGGATACAATGTTCCCGAACACAGAATCACAGAATCACAGAATGGTGGCGGTTGGAAGGGACATCTGGAGATCATCTAGCCCAACCCCTTGCCAAAGCAGGGTCACCTAGAGCAGTTTGCACAGGAACACATCCAGGTGAGTTTTGAAAGTCTCCAGAGAAGGAGACTCCACAACCCCTCTGGGAAGCCTACTCCAGTGATCCCTCACCCTTGAAGTAAACAAGTTTCTCCCTGTGTTAAGGTGGAACTTCCTGTGTTTCAGTTTATGTCCATTGCCCCTTGTCCTATCGGACTTAGACATAATTTCTGTGTGTTGTCCACTGCTTCTACTTTCACAAACCATTGTGGAAGCCAGGTGAAATATTATTCTGAATGAATGAAAATTATAATATGAAAGACCATCACACTGCATGTTGCCACAAAGGAAGTTCCAGAGTGCCCCTACCTACTAACAGCTCCTTACAGATCTCCAAGCCACAGGCAGAGGTAGGTGAACTTTTAGTGTTTTCATTGTCTTCTTCCATCCTAGGTTCACAATAAGCAGCTTCACCTCTTTTTTATGCCCCAGTCTGAGGCATCTTGGATGAAAATCTACTCCATATTATTGCTTTGCAGATTTAAAGAATTAATGCTTTTTCCGCCAGAGTATGTCACCTTGCAATGTAACTTCTCAAGGTGAAACAAGTGGTCGTTGCTGAAAATTATAGGAAGATACTAAGAATATTTCTAGACTATTTACTCTAATTTGTCCCATGAATAAATCTCTGCTTGTAAGTGAAAAGATTCACTTAGGAAAAGCATTTTATAATCATTTGGGTAATGGTACCATGATATCTAACTGGCTTAAAAGGTCACATTTATGACTATAAGGAAAGAATAACATAAATGCCCATGTGCACAGTTATTTTAACAAAAATATCTCTATAAATGAAACTCAGAGAAGTGAAATACAGTGATTGGAATGAAAGTTTCAAATCTCATTGCAATCAAAGGGCATAAAAATTGCAGCGGAAGTTAAAGTGAACTTTCTTTCAGTCATGGCTGGATAAACTGCATGTTTATCACCTATCTAGGGATACCGCTGTCCTGAGCGGTAGTAGTACAGAATAGTGTCCTACCAAAAGTACAATGTGCTGATTACAAACAAGAAAGTTTAGAGGAACATCATTTCCCCACAGACATGAGATCAAGAAGTCCAAATTTCCCATTGTCCCCTAACAAAGAAAAGAATTGGCTATTAACACCATGGGAAAGTAGTATGTTTTATTAGGACACTTTACATGTGCTATTTTTCTGTCTTCTGCTTAGAACATTTTTCCTCACTTAGGAGGTGGATTGAGCAATTCTGATTTGAGTCACACTCTTTTCTCAATATCTTTTTCATGGAACAATTTATTCACTGTTACCATGGAAATGATTTCATTGTTCCAGTAGAAGGATTCCAACCCCGCAGTCTTGGTTTTGTCAATATAGTGTCCAGTCCCTAACATACCTCCTTTATTAATGTCATTGCTAGATGAGACTATTTGCCTATGCCAAGGAAAAAAAATCTTTAAGACAGTTTCTTAAAGGGATTTTTTTTTCTTTTCCTGGGCATCAAGTCTGAATACTAAAGCTTTCATTCAGTTTCTTATACTGTATGGATGCTATACAGAAATATAACACTACTCTCTTCTCTGTCCTGTGTGGGCAGAATACCACTGTGTGACCTGCTCCCTATTCTGAAAGGGCACAAATGTCCATAAATGGACATAACCCACTAAAAGAAGAAGTGGGCTTCAGCCCAGTCCCTTGCCTGAATCAATATTGCAATCAACACAGTATAGGGAGGAGCAAGCTGCAACCAAGTACATTTGTAGCAGCAGGATATAAAGACAATCTCCTCCATAAATGCCCTGTGTTATGTGCCATAATTTCATTTTACAGCCCAAATTATGAGTGCACTGGGCTTTGGTTGCCCTGGTTTGTTCAGTATATGGTGTTGCGCCTTAAGGCCTATTAAACATGCAAGTCTAGAAAAAGTTGTGGCATTTGCTTGGAATTATTGGATCAAGAATGTTCCTGTGATGGAAAAAGTTAATTCACTAAAGCCTCAAAGGCGTTGATGACACCTGAATTCAGTTCCAGAGTCTAGCTCCTGAATCTGGTTCTTATCTGCCTCTGAGTCCAATCTGGAACTTCCCCAGTGCCTGCTCCAGAGCATCAGTGGTGACAATGACATAATTGCCATCAGGGAGTTTGAGTTTGATATTGGTTTTGTATATATTAGTATGTGTTTCATTTTATTGTTATTATTTTCATTAATGCTGTTTTAGTTTTATTTTCCAACCCATAAGTCTCTCTCCCCCATTTCCTCTCTTTGCTTTTGGGAAGGGAGAGGGGTTAAAAGAGAGCATCTGTCATTTTTCTAGTGGCCAGCCCAGCCCTAACCCTTTGCGGTTACGAAGTAGGTAAAGACACTTCAGCCTCCTCCCAGAGCCCTGTCTTGTGAGCAGTTCTGTCTCTTGTGGAACAGGCAGCGAACAGACAATAGTGTAGCACAAAATTTCCCATTGGATTTTCCTTTTTCCAATCTCATAGCTTTTTCATACTTCCTTGATGTTCCTTTGGGAGAAAATAGACCTAGCATTCCTGAGGTTACATCCCCACCTCGCCACTGCTGTTGCTGTCAGACATGCCACTTGAAAGACATACTCTAATCTTCCTTACAGCTGAAACAGGGTTTTGCTGTGTTTCCTAAGGCAGTTGAAGAGGCAGACTGAAAACTCTCAGACCAGCTGATGGAGAGCAGAAGCAACATATATACACACAAATAATTACAGCCAAATAAGGGAGTCATGATTTCCTCACAATTTGCTATGCTTCAGCTGTGGCTCCTCTGGAAAATACCAGCCGCAGCCACTGTACTTGTGGAGAATAACAAATTAATTTCCCTCTTTGATGTTCACCACCAAATTCTAGGAGTCTACTCAGGAGCTGATGAAGAGAGTTTTAAAGTTCAATCTGGTTTTTTTTTTGTTTGCAGGGATTGCATGTCTGACAGCAAAATATGAGATTTTTCTTTAAAGCGTAATAAACTTCAAACATTTAAATAAAAATATTCTGCTGTCTTTGACTGTGCTTCAGACAGAAGTCTCCTGTGCTTATTCCCCAACATGAGGCAGTGGTATGGAGCAAAAGAGTTTCACCAGCTGTAGTGCCACTACTCCATTTTAAGCCACATCTCAAAGCTGATTCAGCACTCTTTCAAGTTGCTGGCCCATTTTCTTCAACCTTCTGGTGTGTTTCATTCAAAACTCAAGTGCTGGGTGAAGTAGCTTTCATTAAAAATCCCCTCATTGCTCATTTTCTGAACACAGAGGCATTAAAGTTTCCCGTTAGCGCAGTTTCTACAGGGAGGGATAAATTACCTCATTGATTGAAGACTTGAAATTAGCAAGGCAGAGCTGATGAGTGTGAATGAATGTGTCCTTTTAATATTTTGGGGCTCTCTGTACATGGCATGTCATAATATTACATTAAATTTTCAGATGTCTTGTTGCCTTCTATGGCAAAAAATAGATAGCGAGAGAAGAGGGAAAACCATAAAAGATAAGAAATGTCTGGAAAAAAAAGACTATCTGTTCCAAGATGCTGCGCTTCTGGATACGTCATTCCCTTTTTATTCAGGCTCAGTGATAAGTGAATGGTAGAACACAAAGCCGTGGTGTGCTGAGTTCTGGTTCGACTGTCTCTGCTGATGGCAACAATCAGGAGATAACAAATAGAGCTGACAGCTCTAATGGTTAATAAAGATGACACTGATGCCTACTGTTGTATTTTCAGCTGCTTAAAACTTTGCAGGTTTTCAATGGTTAAGGTGAAAGTTTTCCATTCTGTCTTTCTGCTTCTGAATCATCTTTTCTTCGTCTAAGTTTCATCAAACAGAGTCTGGCTATTTCTGATGGAGAAACTTCCTGTTTGGCTCCTAATGATTCACAAAAACAAAACTGAGATGTGTGGCTCGTACACCAATTGGTTGTGCTGCCATTCAGAGGGACCTGGACAGGATGAAGAAATGGGTTGACAGGATCTTGAGGAGTTCAATAAAAGAAAATGCAAAGTCCCGCATTTGGGGAGGAGTTACCCCAGGCACCAGAACAGGCTGAGAGTTGACTGGCTGGGAAGCACCTCTGCGAGGAAGGATCTGGGCATCCTGGTGGACAGCAAGCTGACCACAAGCTAGAAATATGCCCCTGCGGGAAGATGGCCAACAGCATCCTGGGTTGCATTAGAAGGTGTTTTGCCAGCAGGTGGAGAGAGGTTCTCTGTTCAGCACTAGTGAGATACATCTGGAGTGCCAGGTCTAGCCCTAGGTTCCCCAATAAAAGAGAGACGTGCTGGAGCAAGTCCAAAGAAAGGTCATTAAGGTGATTAAGGGAGTATCTTGCATACAGGGAGAGGCTGAGAAAGATGGGACTATTTGTCTGGGAAAAGAGAAGGCTCTGAGTAAATCTTATCCATGTGTATGCATATCTGATGGGAGGGAATGAAGAAGAGAGCGCCAAACTCTTCTCACTAGTGCCCACTGACGGGACAAGAAACCAATGGGCATAAAACTGAAACATCAAACTGCATCCGAACACATTAAAAATACTTATTTACTGAGAGATGCTCTCATGAAGAGAGTCAAAATCCAGCTGGATGTAGCTCTGGACAAACTGCTCCTGCTGACCCTGCTTGAGCAGGAGGTTTGGAACAGATGACCTTCAAAGGCCCCTTCCAACCCCATCGAATCTCTGATACCATGAATGCAGAAACCTTGCCACTCCTTAACAGATAATTTCAGCTTTAGAATAGGAATTTCAGATGTCTTTATAGGAGGAGTCTTCTGCTGTCAGTTATTTTCCTGTTTTCACCAGAAACTTTCTAAATTCACAACATGTTAAAGTTGCCAGGAATCAACAGAGCCTAGATGGAATTTGATTAATAAGCAAATCCTTCGGGCACCTCCTTCAAGGACCACATGACATCTCTGGGCTGCCAGCACTGAATACAACTTACCCTACATTTGCTGCTTGGGGCACTGTGGTACAAAGCTCAGACCCAACAAACAGGGTTTCTTCGGGCTTGCAAGGCTCTAATGCTGGTGCTCTTAAATGTCAAGAAGAGGAAGAAGCCTAACTTGACTACAATAAAGTGATATATCACTCACAGGGAAAAGATTGCAAGAGTCAGAGAGTTAAGTGGGAAAAAAATGGAGTGCAGAGGAGTGAGAGTAACAAGGCTGTAGCTTAGGGGGATTTTGGGGGCATGGGCAGACTGCACCCAAGTGCAGATATAGAAGGAGACCACGGGACAGGACAATGTCACAGAACACCTGAGCTACAGCATTTTGTGAGTTTAATGTGATTTAGCAACTGACTGCTTTAACACACTGTTTTGAAGCTAAGGCACATCTTCCTCCCCACTCCAGATGCATACATGTGAATTCTCCCCACCAGCCTCATCAAATGCCTCTTAAGATGCTTTGAAGAACCCAATCTTAATATATAAAGTACTATAGGATTTTTGAGATAAAATTCTTTAGAGTGTCCCACTCATCTCCTCTTCCTTACTTTATGGAAGTGCTTAGTCTTTCTATAATATTCAGCCCTGATTACAGAGTGCAAGACTGTTTTTTCTGTCTAAAGAACTAGTTATGAAAGAAGGCTAGGTTTGGGGTTTCTGCTTTTATGCACAGCAAACATGCAATTTTGTTACCAGTAGCAACAACCAGCTCAGAAAATGATTAGGCTTTCAAATGACTGGGTTTTGTAAAAAAACGCATAAACAGGAAGGTGTGGGCTGTTTCTGAGGTTATATAGACTGCATCAGAGGGAATTCAGGGAAGAGACAGAGTGAGACTCCTACACCAGTTTCCATGTTGGCCTCTGCTAAGTCAGAGGAATTCCTCCAAATTTATGAAATTTGCAAAATTTTAATTGAGTGTAAAATTTGTCCCCTGCTGTTTTTCAGGACTAGAGTTGGATTTTGTCAAACTAACTGATAACTCTTCTGCAATTTTGAAAGGTTAATTATATTGTTGAGCAATATTTTAATTTATTCTAATTTGTCTCATCTGGATTCATTTGCCTAATAGTTTTGCATATCTTTACATTCATTACAGTCCATTAAGGTAAAACCTTTTAACAAATACTCATTTGTGGCCACTTTTACCACTTTCCGCTTGAACCTCATTCTTTTCCAAATGTCAAACTCTAAAAATCTTGTCATGAAAGGTCACCTTCCTGTGAAAATCATATTCAACATTTCAGCTCTGATATGGAACAACAAGTTACACAGAAGTCTTATCCCTTTCAAGAGAAGTCTCAGGGAGAATTGAAAGTATTTTTTTTTCTTTAAATTACAGTTTTTCCATCAGTTTTTAGCACTATGCCTCTCACAAAAACTAGTGTGTCTACTGACCACAGTTTTCATCTGAGATTATTAGAGATAACCAAATAATGGCCCAGAAAGAATGCAAAAGCATTTTTTGTTCTTTGTTGGAGCAGCTGCTTTCGCACTGTGCAGAGCAGACCCATTAGTCTCACCAGTGCTCATTCATGACTCATCATAATGAAGAGTGTACAAAATGGCTGAAAAGACTGTTTGAGATGCTCATGTAGGGGATATACTCAACCATGTAAATTTGGGCTGCTTTGCATTAACTTTCATAAATGTTGTGAGGGTTAAATACTCTGTTTCGTTATTTGTACTGCCTGCTTCCTTGGGTGTGCTTGTACTATGCAAATATACAGTAAAAAGATATTCCTTGCTGTAAAGGCCTTTTAAGTGTAGAAAAAACCCCAACAACAGCAACAGGTTACCGCAAACAGACACATGGACACTAGAAAATAACTAGTTAAAACAACTCATCAAAAAATGCTGTGGAAGGGATATGTTTGTAATGTTGTTATAGGCACCACAGCAAACAGCGTTCATCTGGGCCTGAAATGGACTTTTAAGGGAGCTGTTAATGATAGCTGTCAAGTCATAAAGCCATTTCTTAAGGACCAGGTAAAACTGGAATAGGAATGTTTATTGAGTTAGCTGTTATTTGCCAAATAAGCATATGAAAAATATATGACACAATATGGCACTAACTATTGCACAGTGGCTTATGCTATTCTCAGCTCTGTACCCTTTCACATACATTTTCAAGAGGCCCAGTAGTGTTACTTTTCTGCTTTTATTCTTGCATTGTCACCTGGGAACTCCAACAGGGTTGTCAGAGAACTTCTCATGGGAAGCAACTACCACTTTGTCCCTCTTTTTCCTCACTCCTTACCTTTTGTTTTGTAGAGCTTAGCTCACACTGGAGAAAACAAAACCTATTAAATAACAAAATATAGAACAGTAATTTAAATATTCAATCAATATTAACCAATAATTTATGTGCACAGAAGTTTAACAAGTAGCCAGTGTGCAAAATTTGCATGTAATTCGTATATTCCAGTCAGTGCTAACAGCACCGTAAGTGGAAACAATAGGGAGTCTGAGTGGCTCACAATGAAAGGTAAATAGTGCTAGGGAAAAAAACATCACAAAAAACATCATCATCCTTACCGCCTGCTGCACTGGACAGCCCAGGTGCCTCCCCAGATGAGGACAGTCACGTGGGACTCTACACTAACATCTACTCTTCCTGGCTGGGTACAGGAAAGAAGTTTCCCTCTTCCCTTCTCTCTTCCTCTCCCTCCCCCTCCACTCTCCCCTTATGTTTTTATTTTTCTCCAGAAGTAACTTGTGCTCTTAGAGTGTACATATGTCATCAGTTATAAACCCCACAATAAGTGTTTCTGCAATGTGATCCTGTCTCACTATCCTTTCTGCAGTATCACCATTTCCTCAGCTTTACTCTCTAACTTTAGAAATTCTGGGCTTTTAATATCTTCTGCATTTTGATATAAAGGCTGATTATCTGATTGAAGTTCCTATAATATACACTCATTTATCATACCATCCATATTTGAATCAACCAAATCAATGTCCATCTTTTCTATCTGATTTGCAATGATCCAGTAAAATCTGTCCTTTTCAATATCTCGTTGAAAATAACCTTACTCTCAGTCTTGGAAGATGCTGCCAATATCTGCATGGCATCAAAGTATGACAGCTACAATTTATCAATGCATTAGGTTTTAACCACAGCATGCCGTCTCATCACCCAAGAAACAATTGCAGACTAGAGTCTTATATCTATATCATTCCTACGAATAATATATATAACTTAATTTAGTCCATCACTTGATATTATTCTGTCACATGAACGTCACAGCAAAGAAGCTCTAAAGCAAACAAAAAGAAGAAAAATGATAGTCATAAGGTAAATAGTTCCAAGAGAGAAAGAGAACCACAGGTTGAACATTCATTGGAAAGCTTTTTTTTATAAAGTACCAGGGAAAGTGATATGGCTTGTCAAGACCTAATACAAAAAGAGTATTAAAGGCTAATGGACTTCTTCTGGAGGGCAGATAAGTGAATTAGCCTATAGGCCTGTTTGGGAAGAACAGACTGACTGAGATGTAGCCTGTAAAGGATGGACTAGGCAGCTGAATCAGTCCTCACCTTGAGTTTAAGAAGTTCAGCATAAAAACATAGGCCTTTTTCTACCCTATTTCACACTGCTACATACCTTAGACTGAGCGAAGGAGAGTTGTTTGAAGAAGCTGTTTGAATGATTTCACATAACTGTGAAAGCAGTATAACCCATTTATCTTTTCTCAGTAGTGAAATCATGGGATTTTGCCTTCAAACAGGTGACGGAAGTGGAGCCCATCACTGAGAAGATGCCCATGACATGAGATGCAGTTCATACTCTACCTGGGAAAATAGCTTGCTAAGAAAAAGTCTGAGAAACTAGGTAGGCATGGTTTTATTGTAGCAACTCAGGGTATGTCATGGAATTAGAGATAACCTTATTGCCATATTACCTTATAACCTGCAAGTCTGTTCATCCTAATCAAACTTATGTGAGCTAGGGCTATATATTTATTTGTCCTGTATTATAGGCCAAATTAGGAATTGAGGCTCCCAGCGAAATGAGCGGGTAGCATTGCATGCCACTAGAACATGTTGATAGGTAAGAAGCTCATGGAAAAGGTTTGTTTGTCTCCTAGTGAGGTTTGCATAGTCTCCAGAGCTTTCTCCATCCTAAGAAGGAAAACCATATTTTTTTGGTATTTTCCTCCATTAGGAAAAAATCATAGAAATATTATAATAATTGAGACTTGAAGAGGCTTCCAGAGGTCATCCCAAGTAACAAATTTTGAAGAGCTTCAAAGATGGAAAATGTGCCCTTAGCCCCCCTAAGCTCTTTGCCTCAGTTTGTGAGTTTCCCACAAGAGAGAGGGAAAGAATCACCCTCTTGAAGTTCTTCATAACTAAGCGCTAGCCGGTGAGTGTTGAACACTGTAAAAAAACTTACAACAATTCTGAAAGCACTGAAATTGAGGAAATAGTAATAAAGGTATTAGATAAACAAAAACACATACACATTCCTAAGAAGATGACTTAAAATTTCCATTTGCCAAACTAGTCCTAGAGGTGTTATTGGCAGGAAAATATTTCAGTTTTCATAAGTAAAAGATGAAGAACAAGCTAAACTATTGAAAAAACCTCATTGACTTCAAAGCTCAACACAAAACTTCTCTGTATAAAGTTTTTTTGAAATATAAAATTCTAAACAAGTGATCAGTATTTTAAAAAAGGGCATTGTGAAACTCTTAAGACATTACAATATATCTCTAATCTCTTCTACTGTCTTAACTTCCTTACTTTTATTATTTTTCTTGTTCTTTTTTTAACATATTAATAATAATAACTTGTGAAAAGACTCTTTTTATGCTGGAAAAAAATTATAAACTTTCAGAACGATTTAAAAATTCTAAGACTCATCCTTTTGAACTCAAACTCAGAAAACATCAGTAAAGAATTTTGCTCTGTATGATCTGCTTTTTCAGATGATCTTTTTGTCTCTGCTAGTCTTTTCAGTAAGCCATTAAGTAAAAAAAAATGCAAACAATCTCACACTTTTAAGGTAAACAGCTTTATCAGGAAAAAGCCAGCCGTACATATTATTTTGCTTTCCTCTAACAACAATTTGGTTAATTGGTTTAAAATTTTGAGAACTATTCAATTATTTTAAGCCTGCTGCATTTTATGCTGCTGATGAGATGTTGAAATTATATCAAGGTCATTGTGATGACTGACGTTATCACTGTCTTTCTTTTTTTATTGCATTTTTTGTGAGCAGGAAATCCTGATGCTGTCAAATCAAATGCCTACTGAATTTCTAGACACTTATGCTGCCATCCTCCTTAGGCAGAAAATAAATTGTTCTTTCACTGTTGCATAATCTGATTGACATATCTGCATTGAATGGGCTACTTTTTACCAAGACAATGAATCCCAGTTCTCTTGTCATTTTTCATAAATTTCACACAGTTGCATTACAGCAATCTGTAAGCATTGTGAAATCATGACTATGGAAAAAGGCAGCCATGGTTGGCCACTCTTTATAATGAGGGATGGCGTTTAAATTAATTCTGATTATTGTGATATATTTCTATGCTGGCATTAAAACTGTCATAATCTCTTTCTGCATTTTTAATGGACATATTCTGAAATAGATATTTCAATAAAGCAATTTCCTTTCTGCTAATTTAAAACTTTTTTTAATAAAGCAGTGATATATATTTCAAATTATGCTACCTAAAAAAAAAGGATGCACAACCTGTTTTTAATTATTACTTGGCATTGAAAAAGGGCAAATTTTTTCCTCTCCTTTAATGGCCCAAGAGGAGGAGTTTCAAGTACTTTTAGGCAAATCAAGTGGTGAAGTTTTATGTCTCTTTCAGGTGTTCCTGAGTGGAGAGGAATGTGGCAGCCTGTGGTTTGAAATCCACTGCTCTGAGATGCCCCAGCTTCTGGAGCATTGTGTAGGATGTTAGGTGTAAGGATGTATGGTGTAAGGATCCGTATAAAATCAGTGCCTGGAATAAAAAGTTGCCGAAGCTGAATGAATGTTATAGTAGTGATTTTTCCATTATACAAGGTTGGGTGGTTGGAATTTAGACACTGAGTAAAAGAAAGTCTCAGTGATTACTGGACATCACTTGGGTTTCAATGTAAAAATAAATGGGAGAAAGGAAAAGCCCCACCAGAATGGTAACTCTCTGAGTGGGAGGATAAGATGAGAATGTTGAAAGAGCATTTCATCTTGAATCATAGACAACCAGTTCCAGAACACAAAGAAAAGTCAGAAAGAAGATGGCTTTTTTTCCTACCAACATATGATTCCTCATTAGTCCTATTTTTTTCTGAAGAGATGTCTATCAATCTCTATAATTGGCTCTGAAGACACCTGAGCTCCACCTAAAGAAGACACATCAGAGAGGGACACATTTGCACAGACTTCAGAAGGAAAGTGAAAACACACAAAGCTTGTAACTGGGTAAAGACTGAAGAGTTTAATCAGCAGTTTCAGAGAACCATTTAAGCTATTTGACTTCTTAAGAAGAGACCAGACTAGTTCAGTGTGAAACCAAAAATCCTGAGGAAATATGGAGGACCTCAAGACAGTGATTAACCTTGGCTGTTGGTTATACAATGAATACAGAAAATTACCCTCCCAAAACAGTAAGTAACTTTTCTATGACTTAGCTCCTGGAAAGGACTCGCTCAGCAAGGCAACAATGCATTGCAAGAAAAACAGCAGAAACACCCTGCTGGGGACAAGAGAGTAGGCATGCTGAAGGAACATGGAGCTAGGTGGCAAGGGATCTGTGGTGTGATTGAAAAGCTTATTTCTGCATTAGCAAGTACTGTTGCCCAAGATAAACGGATCTGTTGAGGGAAACACTTTATATTAACAATCCAGTGCTCACACTGCAGGTTTTTCAGATGGTCTCTAACTTGTTCCCTTAGAGTGGACATCCATAGCAGCTGTAGTGAAATAGGTGCACAATTAGAGTTTGTCTTCTGTTCTGGTTTTAACTGGACTCCTTTAACCAGAAGGAGTCCAGTTTCTATCTTCCATAGTATAAAGCAAAACATACGAAGTAGAAGAGGGGATTAATTTAAAATAGCCAGTCCTGAACTGAACTAAAATACTAGTGTAGACACACCTAAAGTTCATCCATGCCCAGGCAGGTAAGAGATGATGAATGTCTGGGCAGGACTTTGCTCCCAGACCTGAACTGCATGCTTGCTTCTTTGAATCTCCTTGCCTTGCATGGAGGAAGCTCTCAGCAAGAAAAATGCCAGCATCATTTTTCGTTGCTGTCATTGGAGGATAAAAGAAACTCTCTTCAGGGCTGAATAGCTGTTTGAACTGGACAAGCTCAGAGCAAATATGCAGTCTAAGCACTGGTTTATCTGAAGCCTAGATGCAGGGCTGGCTGCCTGGTCTAGATGGTTCTTCATGTTGGCTGTTAGTGTATGAATTGGTGGTTAATGTGCAAACTGACACACGGCTCTTCAAAAATGAGAGAAAAATAATTTTTTTCAATAGGCTACTGATTAGATGCGGCTGAGTCAGAAGTGTATGAGTCACCACTCAAATGGCAAGTGTAAATTTAGTGCCTAGGAGAAGGGAGGAGGCTTTTAAAAACGAACACATTGTTTAGAACTGAAGAAATTGAAGCCATGTCTCCGCCACAGGATTTTGTTGGCATACCAATATTGTCTAGAGGTGTAAGAAAATCACCTGCAGAGTCGACACTGGTCTATTGGCAAATTCCATGGTGAAGACACAGGCAGGCTTAACGAAGAGTGTTTGTCACAAAGCTGTTGCTGTACAGGGAAAGGATATAGCTATGCTGATGAAAACAAAAACACCATGAGGTAAGATTTAGTCAATGGATGTTTGAGGTGCTCCTGTTTCAAGAGGCCTCTCAGAAAGAAGGAATCTGTATGTCTCGTTTCAAGATCCTGAATTAATTTAAGCATGAGCTAGCTCTCAGCTGCACCACTTAAGCGTTTGAATACAGGAAGATCTAGGTCCTAGGGAATGTTGGCCCTCAGAGTCAGGGCTCATGCATTAGTAGCAAAGGAGTTCTTAAGAGTGATGTTTTGGATAATAGAGTCTCAATTTCCCTAAAATATTGATTTAAGTGCCCACATCTTTAACATTGTTTTAAGGAAACAGGAGAAAAGTGGTCTAGACAAAATTGTCAAATTTGCAGCAAATTATTCCAGAGTAAATATTAGTAGGTCACACCAAACTGGCACAGCATTTCAAGTAAGATCTAACAGGGCACTTGCCTGAGTTCCTGGGTGTAAATGAACATTTTGATTAATGGGTATGTTGATGGAACAGAAGCTCTTAGGAAGTGTGTAGACATCAATGCATAAAGCAGACTGTAAACACCACTGAGGACAGGATTAGGATTCAGGATATTTACTTTAGACTGGAAAAAAAAGGGTTTGAAAACAATAACAACAACAAAAGATCAGTAAACAGCAAAGACCAACTCAGTGAAAGGAAAAGGCAAGTGCACAAATAGATTAAAAAAAAAAAGACCCAAAAAAGACAGGTGAGTTAAACAGTACCTTGGAGGAAAGGCATTAAAGTATATTCTGGACCACAAATGGTATGACAGGACTACAATGCAACGCTGTTACTAAGAAAGCAAATTGCCATCCCAAATGAACAGGACTGTCATCTGGAGAACTTATGAAGCAATTAATCTTTTTGTCTCTATATAGCCTGAGGCACTAACTTTACAAGAGTTGCAGTCACACTAAGAAGAAAAACAGGAATGCTGAAAGGCTTCAGAAAATGTGATCTATCCCTCAATGCAGAGTTAATTCTGATTATTTTTGGAATAAAGAAGAAACATGGAAGAATACAATAAAAATTCCAGTGTTGAAAACATAGATAAAAGTGGTGATACATGACTTTTCATTTCCAAGGAGTGAAAGAAAAGAATAATATTTTTCTGTAGGATAAGATAAAGTATAGATATTATAGAAAGTGTTTCTAATCACAAAGATCAATAACCACCAATAAGCTGCCTAAACTGTGGCATCTTCATTACTGGAGGTTTTAAAGAGCATCTCAGGAAACCGTTGCTAGGGGGGATGTCAGGATTGTTGGCCCTCCTTAAAACAGGAACATGGACTAGCTGTCCTATGAAAGTAACTTCCAGCATTGCTATAAAGAAAATGAACCTGACTTTTCTCAGAAGCAAGCAGCAAAAGCACAAGGCAACAGGCATGGGTTCCAGCAAGGGTAATTCCAATCAGAAATAAGAAAACAATTTTTTCTGTGTGGGCAGTTCAGTGATGGAACAGGTTGCCCAAGAAAGGTTGTGGACTCTCCAAGTTTAGAAATATTCAAAGTTCTGCTGGACAAGGCCCTTTTGGCTGCTTTGAGGTCCAGCTGTCCAGAGGTTCCATCCAAACTCAGTTATCTTATGATCCTGTGATCCTACTGTTAAAGCTTATACATGGAAGAGGACTGTTATATTACCCTAGGTGTAAAACCTCTGGGTGTAAACTGGTTTTTTTAGTCCAAAGAAGGAAGACTGGCAGTTGTCTATATTAGCGCTAGTGATACATTGTCTGCTGGTTATCTAGGATCTTTTCTATACAATAAAATAATTTATTTTCCATACTTTTCTTCAATCTACATGAACAAAAGAAATCTATATTAAAATAGCTTTAAACTTCCCACCCATTCCCACCCCTTACTCTTTATATAACCAAATGTATTAATATTTTTAACCAGAGAAGAACATAGAAAAAAGCATTATCAAACATTTCCTTTGGAAAGTGACTTTACTGCTTTGCCTTTGATCCCTGTCATCAAGTAATTAGCTTTAAAATTGCAATGTCAAAATGCAAGGAAAGCTAGCAGAAAAAGCTAGCCCCAGACTTGAACTGAACTTGACTACATTCTTATGAGGTAATTAGAAAGGAAGGAACCTCCTTTACTGTAACTTAACTACGTTCTCTAGTGTGTAGGACTAGCTGACTCCCTCATAGCTATTATAAAAGGCTCTTTAGACATGTAACATGCTGTTTTCAATGAAGGATGAGAATTTGGCTGTCTATCAGCTAGAATAAAAGTGTGTTCTTTGTTTGCTAAAGTTGCTTTAGACTTATGTGAGGGTAGATAAAGATAGCATTTGGTTTGGTGTCATTTCAAGCAAGACACTGGGTTAATTTCAGTTCTGACTACGAGCACACCGGTAGGTGGGTAGGCATTCAGGTATGACAGCTACAAAGTTCCAAATCTACCAGAAGATCATTGGCAGACCTCTTACCAGTGAGTTGAGAATGACATCAGTCATTTAGGAGAGTTTTCCATTTTGCCTTCACTGGATCTGTAGAGAGCCGGTTAATCTTACGTCAGTGTTGCTTTCCAGGAGAGAAAAATTACAAAGTCCACCTCCAGACCCTGGATCTAGGAGAGAAAGCCTGGAGGAAGGAAGACTCTCCACTAGTCAGAGAAGACTGGGTTAGGGATCAGTTATGAAAATTGAATACACACAAGTCCATGGGCCCTGATGAGATGCACCCAAGAGTGTTGAGAGAACTGGCTGATGTTGTTGCTCTACCACTC
>JAVSBS010021423.1:0-14366 GCA_033124195.1 Coracias cyanogaster
GAAGGGTACTACAACCCACAGGAGCCAAGGTATTTTACGCATGAACAATTAGCTTGAAATCACTGACTGCACTTAAAATTCCTTTTTTTCCTCTCTTACAAATCCCTGCAGGCACAAGATGAAAAACCCTGCTTATTATCTACAAGAGATTGCTCTAATTAAATGGAGACCTTTTTTGAAATACCTTTTATTTTTCAGAGAAATGAACTTACTTACACATGAACATTGATGTTTTTTGGACTCTCCCACAGAGATGAAACTTCTGTACTGAATGAGAGGCAGTACAATTGCTTCTTGTAACATAGCTGTTCATCTATTAAGCACTAATAAATAGAAAATTGTTAATGCATTACTATCTACGCTGCTTCTAGTAAACTTATTATGTATAAGAATAAAAATAGTTGACAGCTACCACAGACAAAAGCTTCCAAGAAAAAATGATACAGATTCAAGTATTTGGTAAGGAGCACAGAGACAAAACCTGCAAACCTGTGGTAATCCAGCCAGTTTGTTAAGGGGGCAGCAGGCAGGGAATATCAACTCAGCTGACAAGCACATGAAATAACATACTGATCTAGAATGGGTATATTCCCCAGTCAAGCAATTACTAAAAAATGTTAAATATATATTCAAGGTTAGGGCTAAACAATAGTTCAGATATTAATGCTGAGCCGATCAAGACTACGTGGAACCCAAGTTTTCTTGAAGCAGTTTTATTTAAAGCATTTTAAAGTTTTAATTTAAAATTAAAATTCAGATAACATAAATACAAATTAAATAAATTCCTGAACACAGAAAATAAAAATGCACAAAGTTTCAAAGTTAAGCAGTAAAACAGACATACTGTATCTTTCTTACCACAAAAGTTTTATAAAAAGAGCACAACAAAGGACAATTTTCTTCTGGGACTTCAGGAAGTGATTAACTCACCAAGGTTCTGACCGAAATTGTGAAGTGTGCCTTGTTGTGATAAAACATAAAGGCATAAGGAAACTAGACTTGATATAAACAGATCTATGTAGAACCTGTTTCTAGCTGCTTGTGTTAGGCAAGTTTATTTAAGTCAAGAATTGAGAAAGTTCCAAATATTAATATGAAAGACACTATTATTATGCTACATACTGGAGTTTGTTTACATGTAGACATTAACAATGACTACATTTTAAAAGACATTTAAAACATGCTTTTATACAATAGAAAACTTCTATCATGTTACGTTATGAAATTAAGTAGGTTTTTTTCTACTTAGATCCTGGCTTGTAGTTACAAAAATGCTTGAGTAGTATGTTGTAATTGCCAAAGTCTGCTTTTCTATTACTTACCAAAAGGTCCTTCTGAAACTCTAGTAGTTTAGGTCTGTAACTCATGTCAGATGTATCAACCACAAGTCCAACTTTGCTTCCTTTTATAAGCCCAAACACCTTAAAAAGAGATAAGTCACTGTAAATAGTAAGCTTATCTAAAGTTTAAAAGTCTTACTGTTCATTCTGTACAATACCACTTTAAATCAAATATTAGATACTTATTTTCATTTTAAGCTTTTTAGCACAAAGATGACACAGTGACAAAGTCAAGGAAAAAAAAAAGGAGGACTACTGGCCTCAAGTTTATCCTTACCAGCGAGTCAGAGTCACATTCACTCCTTCCCTATTCATTAGAGTAACCTATTCATTATTTGAGAGGATAAAAAAAATAACTCTGCCTCCAGCATATTCTTCAGGCTAAGTAAGGCAACTTAGTGGAAGCTGAATTTTGGAATGCTGTTCCTTTCTCTATCCCATTCAAGAGGGAGTTCTGTCCCTTTCCCATTCCTGAGCGTTAGCACTACTAGGCATAGTAAGTGATGAACTAGCTGTGCAAGAGAGGGCACAATGGACCACAAGGCAGCTCCACTCCAATCAGAGAGGTTAAGCTCAGCATTGTCTGCTCCTGTTTAAATTGAGTGAGAGGTTCTGATGATTAAGATTGCTAAAAGAAAGAAAAAGACTAGATCTAGGAAGCAGAAAATTGCATACCAATGAAAGATCAAGAAAAACAATCCACTATCAAGGTAATGATCACTGTATATGAAGTGTAACTCACAGTTACAGGCTTTCTGGAAGCCACTTTTCACTAGTAATCAAAAGTTAATTTGTTCTTTAATGTCATATACAGTTCCATTCTAAAAATACACTGCAAAGTTAAAGTTACCTTTCTGCTGTCCTGCAACAGCCACTGAATTCGCTGCTGATAAAGTTCAATCACTCTGACAAAAGGCAGAGCACACATTTAGCCAGGGCATTCTCTTGCACTTTTTATCAATGTAACATTAAACCATTTGCTTTTCTCACAGATTCAAAATCACCTTTTAAAAATACTGGTTTCAGTGTTCCCATACAACCGGTAGCTGCAGGGCTAACCATCTAAATACTTCTTGCCCTAAAGCTGTTTGACTAATTAAATATGTAGCTTTCTGAAAAATCTGTATCACTGAAATATTTTCTCACAGTTGCTGGATTATTCTGTTCAGAGATAGGAGAGGGGTATTCTCCGTGTGTCTGTGTGAACAACAGCAGCTCAGGCAAAACTGAGTTTAGTTCATTACACCCAGGTTATTGTCAGGAGATGGATTTAAGACTAACTGCACTACTGAAACACTCACGAAATACAACCTTGTGGCTGAAAGGCAGCACACTCACTGAAGAGCTGGACTAACTGCATTACAACTTTCAACAATTTCATTTCAAACTAGGTATAACCTGAGGTAAAACACTGCTTACTGTCTCTCCAAAATTGTTTTACTTCAACCAACTTATTTTTAATACCACATGCATAGTTTTTACAATTTTGTGAAAAGAAAGTTTAAATCAACATTTCAAAGAGGCAAAAACTTTTTACTTTTTCAAAACACAAAAGCTACTTCTTTTTTTAATCCAGATTTGCAGATGGTTGGCTTGGATGGCATAGGGCCCAAGTACTGAAGGTGGACCTTCTGAAGATTCTGGATCTTGGTGACTGACCCAGTGAAGGAAGCTGAAGTAGCGGCACTCCTGGGAACAGTCTAACAAGTATTGTGAAGACCAGCAAAAACATGATTGCTCTACAGCTTATTGAAGCTATTCATTAAATGTTTTCCTAAATTTAAGTTTCCTTGACTTTATACATTTCAAATTCACTTAGAAAGCTTTCAACTTCCACGCATCATGACTAGATTCATGCCTTGAAACTAATCCAAGTTACAGTAAACATAATCCACAACTACGCAGTATTACCTGTGGAAACCCAACCATTCACTAGCTGCCTTCCTAAAAGGAGCTGCTTCAGTTCAAAACCAGGTTGATAGGCATTTTCATAGAGAAAATTTAAAAACCTCAGCTGTAGTAACATATAATTATCATCTACCGTAAATCTCAGCAGAAAGGATTTAATGCTGAGATACTGTGAAGTTCCCAGAGATAAAAAATCAAAATTTAAGGGAGTACCTTTAATCATGGGAGTTGGAGACATAGAATCAGTTACACATCAAAACCACAAACAAGATGGACACTTACTCAGAAAGTCTGGACTCAAAATCGGTAACAGTCTCTTCTGCAAACTCTATCTCGTCAACACCGTTTCTTGAATTCCTGGAAATATTCCTACACATAATTAGCATCAGAGATGCACACTAATTAGGACTGACTAAAGAAAGGGCAGTGTTGCACTTACGAAATAATATTGCCTTCACTTATCAGATGCTTTAATGTTAATTGCAAAGATTCTAAACCACAGTTTCTTAGCCATTCTTCTGTGGTTTGCATCTTTTTAGACTGTATTTTCTTCATTTGCACTCTCTATGGATCAAATAAGAAAAAATTAAATGCAGTATAAGAAATTAAACGTACTGTTCAAATGTGACAAAAATTAAGTCCTAAGGACAGCTGCTGGTAGGCAGCTCATATCCGAAACCAACATAATTTCAGGTACTGGCATAGTCTTGGATGTGGAATGCAAAGGAGAAGGTTTCAGAATACCCTCAGATTGTGAGCTAAGGAAGGGGAAGAAAAGCTTAGTTTGGAGGAGGCAGGAAAGAACACAAGAAATGGTAGAGTTTAGTAAAAGATACAAAAGAAATGCCCCTGTGATTTACCACGGAGGAAGAAAAATTAAGCATCTCCAAAGCTCACTTTACAGAATTTGAAAGGGTTCTGCTTTTCTAAAGAAAAATGCAGTATCAATAGTTGATCTACCCTTATTGTTTTGTTTGATTTGTTCACAGACTGATTCATCTCTGGAGAGAAACTATATGTAGTTCCATGACTTTGGCAATTATATCTATGAAACTGTGTGCATATGCAAATGTATGTAAGGAAACACGTCTATCAGCTTATTTATTCACATGCTGTGTTTATAGTGGCTATGTGTTACTTTTCTAGTTGCTCCATTTAGCAGGAAAACTCGACTACCAGCAGATCTTGTGTCTTGTTAATCTGTGTTACCAGCAATCCATTATCTGGTCCTAGATGAGACATAGTAAAATCTTGACACGGTGGATGATCACCCTGTAGACTGGATTTTGCAGTCACCCTACAAGACAATGAATTTTATGGGATGACTTCATTACCCATAACATTCTGGTATTGTACCAAGTCCCAACAAGATTCTGTAACAGCATCCTCACCCAACTTTTTCCAAAAACTGATCATTGTCCAACAATTGTGCCATTTTCCTGACGTGTGTATCCATTACATGAACAGACTTAGCCTTGTCAAGAAAAGCAAAAATACAAAGTATCAGAGTAAAAAGCTTAAACACCCGGGAATACACATTAGTAAAAACAGTATTAATATTGTCAGCAACTTATATGATAATTACATTGCATGCGGGACAGCAGCAAATTAAAAAACAGCTACAAAAAGAAGCTATAATTATCCGTCTATAGAAAACACATTAAGAACTATTCTGGAAGAGCTATTTGTTAAAGGATTTCACGCAGTTAATTGCATGAATACACAGCTGGAGACTAGCTACACAGCTCATCCAGAAAGAGATTCACCGAAGCAAGACCCGGAGCTCCACGGGCGAGCGTGAGCCGCGGCGGGAGCAAGGGGCAGGTGGCCGGGGACGGCTGGGCTGCGGGACGCGGGGATGGAGGCGGGCAGGGAGCAGCCCCTCGGGTTTAGCGCAGCAAGCCCAGAGCAAGAACGACCACGAAATCCAGCGTTTCACCCCGGTGGCTGCGCCGCCTCGCTCCGTCCCCTGCCACCCGGGCCCCTCCGCTCAGCAGCGGCTCTCAGGGCAGCCCGCGCCATCCGGCCGCCGAGACCCTCCTCACCTCAGGGAGGAAAGGCCTCAGCTCCACCGACCCCGCGCCGTCCCGTTCCCCCAGAGACTCACCTCACCGGAGGAAGACTCCCTCGTTCCCGGTCCGTCCACTCTCCCTCAGCCAGGGCACGTCCCGATAGCCCGGGCGTCCACCGCTCCAGTGGCGGGGATCCCCCAGGTCCCCTCAGGTCGTCAGCCCAAGGCACCTCCCGGGTCCCACCCCACCCCTCGCGGGCCGGCTGCTGGCAGGACGGAATAGCCTGGGAGCAGCTCAGTCCCACGTCCCGCTCGGCATGGGGAGCCCCGGAAGCAGCCCAGCCCAGCCCAGCCCGGCCCGGCCCGGCCCGGCCCGGCCCGGCCCCGCCGCCGCGTTACGGCGTTGCCGGTGGCGACGGGCGGGAGGAGACGGCGCCGCTTCCCGCCGCCTGAGGGCGGCGCTGGGCGGGAGGCGCGCGCTAAGACCCCGCGCGTGGGGAGGAGGCGGGGCCGGTGGGCGAGGGGCGGGCCCGGGCCCGGTCAGCGCAAGGCGAAGCCAGTCGCTTTCGTAGACAATTTATTTTGATAAACTTGCTCAATAACAAAAATACAAGTGAAGAAAATTATGTTCATTTTATACAGTTTGTATTAACATTTGTTCGGAAATCATTAATTGAAAAACGTTCTCACCAATTAGAAAACAATCCTGGGCAGAGGCCGGGCGGGGCCGCGGGAGGCCAGGCCTGCAGCGGGAGCGAGGCCCAGGCCGCACAACCGCTTCCTTCATCATTTTCATCCTTCACAAAGGTTTTAAAGGACAGCTTTCGCTTTCGTGTGTGTGTTGGGGCCAACAGTAATTTACAGTTGCGTTCTCAAGTGGTTAAACAGCGGCTCTGACCCAGGAAGGCCAGGAGGCCCTGACACGGCGGCTGGAGGGCGCGGGTCGTGGTGCACGCTACCAGCGCCTTCAGAGACTGGTATCACTCGCCAGCAAGATTAACGACGGAAAACGATGTTAAATGGTTAGACTGGTGCGTTCAGGAAAACATATCCTCCCCAAGTCTGAGACAAACGGCTTCCAGGCGATTATTTCAGCTGAACTCAACAATAAGATCTAGACAGACAAATTAACTGGTTTTCCTTCTGAAGGTATCTGAAGTTTCTAATCTTACATTTTGTTAGCCAAATAAATGACAAAGCGTGTACAAATTACAGTGTGATGGGACCATCAAACCTTTGGAGGAACTTTTAAGCAAAAGACTGAGTAAGAATCTCTAGTGACACATGAAATGAGCTGTCCTTCAAAAAGTTAAATATAATGGCTGGCAGAATGAGATAAGTTTATGTAAACACTCAACACAAATACAGGATTACCTTTGGAGAAGATTCATATGGAAACATTTGCTTTTCATAAACTGAAAAATTCTGTAGCTGTTTAGGCATGTTCAATACGAACTTCCTGTAGTTTAAAACAAAACCTTGTGCAAATAAAACCTATAAATAGTCTTCAGCAGATTTTACAGTGATGCTCTTAGGTATGAAAAGAATGCACACAACTTTAAAACAAAAGTAACAGACATAAGTTTGACAAATGATTGCACCATAAAACAGTGTTTTATATACAGTTTACAAGATATGATTTTCTGCTATAAATTAATACTGTACTATATAGTACTTAGTGACCTTATTAAAAGCAACTGTTGACACCTGTCTCTTCAATTACTGGGTGTTGTTTTTTTAAATGCAAATGGCTGCATCTATTTCTGGTCTTAAAATGCTCAAATATTTAATCAATCTGCTAGTTAAATCGCAATCATTTAATAATTCATAGCAATGGCAAGGCCAGATCAGATAAATATCCAGCCAGCCAGCCACAGTCCAGGTGTGCTCCAAGGCAGGTGCTTAAAATTTTATTATTAAATCATGATTGATTTAATCTAAGCCTAAATCCACTGCATACATGTTACTATAACTGAAATAAATAAGCTTGGGGGGGAGGGAGAAATCTTAGCAGCTGAGAAACTCTCCCCTCCACCTGTGTTCCAGTTACAAAAGTCTCCTAGAACTATTTACAAGAGCGGCATTTCTGGGGAAAAAAAAAGGTGGTTTTTTTTCTTCAATGTAATTTATGATCTAAGTTTTAGTGAATACTTCAGTTTAGGATACAACAGTGATAACACAAAAAATTTAGACACACTGAACCCTGTATTTTATTTATTTTTATTTAGACAGCAACTGAACCCTGTATTTTATCTCCACCAACCTCACTGGGGGACCTCAGACTACCCATGCAGATAAAGGCTTAAATTAGGGACCAAATCATATTTAAACCATTACTTCCAAATAGGTGCCTGGTTGTATTTACAGATTAGCATACTTTAAAAAAAAGCTTAGTGATACGTAAATACTCCCTTCCACCTGTGAGTGAGCTGACTGGAAAAATGTCACTTATAGGCCATTTCAGTGATAAGTTTGTTCCAAAATGTCAACAGAAAAAAAATACGTAAGTCAGCAAAAAACCTTCTAATATTAAAACACCTTGGGAGGGGGAGAGGGAAGAGGTGGAAGAGGAGGAGGACAGGGACCCACCAGGGTCTGAATGGCACACAGTTTAAACCAATTGTGCAAATTGTCTTATTTTCAAACACTTAAGCTTATGTGATAAGTGATTATTTTGGAAACTGATTATAAATCAGTTCCATTCTAAAATTCACTTTAACTAACATTTTAGAAAAATTTCTATTTAGTAATGCGATTCTTCTAATATGCTCAATGAAACAGCACTTGAAACATACAATTTTTTCATTTTCATAATGAATCTCAGGTAAACCACATATTAACTGGAAAATAAATACTGACAGAGCAGACAGCTTTCCTGGGATGTTAATTGTACCTTCTGCAAGGTTAGATGACATCTATGGATTCAAAAGTCTATCCTTGTGTTGAAAAATAAAACTTTAGTGAGGACTATTTACTCCAAATTTGAGTGGCCCCTAAATCCACATTTAAATTAACAATTTTAGTAAACAAGGCATATATTATTTAAACAATTATATTGCTCTTTGTTTTTTTAAAGATTAATTAATACTCAGTAAGTTAATCCGTCTTTGCAGTGGAATAGTGTTTGCATTACTTTAAACATTGCATTTTACATATGCTAGAGAAACGCTTATCTATGGTAAAATGCTGTGCTCAAACATGTATGAATGCTAATGTAACAACGCAGTAGAAAAAGAGACTTTCTGTACAACAGTTGCTAATAATTTAAATAGTGTCAGTTTCCCAAAATTAGGATTTTAACCTTAAGGTATGACATGATCTCACCTTCTACCCTCATATACAAATAAATTACCATAAAAAGAATTTTAGCTTAACTTAAAATTGCACCTAGAAAGGCATGGGATTGTTTGTACCTATTACAAAAACTGTTAAAATCAAGGGCTGCTACAAAGAATGAGGTAAACTGAAGACTCTCAGCTATGTGGCCTTCAGAGAAATGGCTTTTTTCTATTGAGTTCTAGTTTTGCACACCACAGTGTTTTGCTAGCAAAGCGTTCTGAGTTCGTTTCCAGGAACCATTTGTGTGTATATACATATATATACATATATATACATATATGTGTATACACACACACACATACACACACACTGTATACTGCATCAGCAAAATATATATATATTTATATATATATTTATATAAATATAAGGAAGAAATCCCCCTCTGAAATGTTCCTTAGTGTTTTTCTAGAGCTTATGGGGGAGGAGGGGATGTATGTCTTCTTGCTGTTACATACATTTAGAGAACATGTTTTGATCTATTGGCTTCTTGGTGCAGTAATGCAAGATTGATCCATGTTGGTGCCAAAGGCTTTGCTCATCAGAAGGAAGATGTAAAATACTAATCTCCTAAATAGCGAGGCCAGCCTCACTTGAATTCCTCTGCAACCCTCTGGTCTACCACAAAGTTCATAAATACTTTGACTTCCAAATCATTAGACATTAAAAACAGGAGCAGTACAGTAACATGGGGCATTATGCTTCTCAGTGTAAAGCATTCTTCGCTAGTTCCTATCACAGTGCAGACCTGACTGCATTAAATATGCTCAGGAGATCAGTCAACGTTGTCTGTATTTGGTTATGGGAAAGGCTCTCCTTTTTTTCATCCAAAGTGCATAGTGGGAACAAGTCAAAGCATTCCTCTTTTCAGTAAGTGTTTGATAGTCCGATCTAGGCATCCTCCTGAGAATGCAATTCCAATGTCTTGCTCTTTTCCAAAATAAAGTCCTGCAGTTCAGACATTCATCAGCCAGGTAAACAAACTTTGCCAGCAAATAGAAGTCCCACTATTGTAAAGAAAATGGATAAGACAAACAGTACATATGAAGATCCAACCACTGTGTTATTGGGTAATTTATATGGTTGACCTCCAACTTCATTGATGTAAAATCCTATTGGAAATATTAGGGCTGCCATACAGAATAGAATCACTGCAAAGAAAAGAGAAAAGAAAAAAATGGTCACTGCTGTGTTAAAGTATTTACCAGTTTAAGTCCAGAAAAGCAAGCAAAGTATTCTGACCAAACTGACGAGTACCTAACTTGCTTGAAATGACCGAGTACACTTATCTTGCTTTTAAAACATTCCTCATCTACTTCCAAGAAAGACTGAAACACCCCCATTTTGACTGTAATTTTAGTCCTAATCACTAGATAATGAACTGTCTTTACAGAATAGAAATGTGGTGGATGTACTTCTACCACCATCCACAAGGTTAGTCACAGAGTTCGTTACTTCTCCAGTTATTTTAGTCATTTTTCGCCAAAGTGAAGAACATTCAACATCGAAGAAACTCCTATTATCACCTGTCTTTTTCAGCTGTGGTTCCCCACTCCCATTCTTCCACATAGATTTCTTTTCTGTAAAAGTTTTACTAAAAATAGAAAACACATAGATTGCCATTACAGACTCTTTTAGTTTAAAATATACCAGTTTTTTTAAAGTTAAATGAATGTTTCCTTAGGTAATGAAATATCGTTAAGATTTTCCATTGGAATACAAAAAGTTTTCTGATTCAATCCAAGCTACGCTTCTTCAAGAAAAACTTCATATTCAGCCTCCATGAACAAAGAGAAGCAAGCAATGAGGCTTTGTATTTCACCCAAACAATTAGATTTATGTGCCTGGTTCATGCTTACAACAGACTGTGTGGTCCTGATACCTATTCAGCCACCCCACCACGCCTACAAAGCCACATACCACCATCTCCTAACATGATCCACAGCTGACACTGAAGCCTCTCCTAGTCCTCAAAATCTACCTATAACCTTAGCCACACAAAAAAGATAATTCAAGCCAAGTTACAGGGGTCCTGCCTGAATAAAGTGCATTATACGCAATGTTTTTTCAGTCTTCTCAGTTAAGACATACAGCTGCTTTTAGTTTGTTCATAAGGGACACAGGTGCTGTCCTTGTCTCTCCTTTCTTTTCTCCACCACTAAGAGACAGAAAAGTTCTGGAGATTCTGCTCCCTGCCTGAGCTTCCCCACAAGTCAAACAAGCAATGGTGCAGTAAAAACCACTGGCAACAGCAACAGCCATCCCCTTAACCACCAGCTGCTGTGCAAGCCAGCGGTGCTGCAGCTGCTTTTGTTCCAAAGGTCCATAAAACAAATTCAGGAGCTCGCCTGTCCCCTTTGGCCTTACCAGGACAAAGTCTCTAGTCTTTCCAAATGCGAAAATAATGAGCTGGAGCAGCCTCAATATTTTTTTAATATAACTTTACTACTGCTCTTCCTGGCTAAATACACATGCTCCAGTTTGTCCAGTGACAGTGTTATATGCTCATACGAAAACCTATTTTTTTTATGGACTCCATGTTTATCCAAGATGAATAGTTTATCACATATTTTGTATCTTAAAGCTCAAAACTTTTCATTTGCATAGCACAGGTCTCAGCTTTGAGGAAAAAACAATCATGTTCTGTAGAAGAGAATAGTTATGGGCATGATGAATCTGAATTCAAAAAGTGTCAGAATAGGACTTGGGCATAAAGAAAAAAGGATGGTTTCATAACCTGTGGTCCACATCAGAACTTCAGCTTCAGAACGTTCAGAACTTCCACATCAGCTGCCCTGTGCTTTCTGAAACACAAGAAGTGGTTTTCACACCACCCTGAGTCCAGAGCAGCCTTTCCTTCAGCTGACAGTGCTGAGCAGGAAAAACCCGAAGGTCCCGTTAGAGGGAGCCCCTGTCTTGCTGCTGATGGAACAGCACCGGCGGGTTACTTTTTAAAGGGGAAGAAAAAGAGCACAAACAAAAAACATCTGGCAACTGCATTTAGTTACTATATTCTTGCTCACTGCTACCTCGCTAGGCCATCTGTTAAAGCAAAACCAAAGAACCAGTAACTAGACGTTAAACATTAAATAATCTAGAAGGTTTAATCTACGTGATTATTGGTCCATGTAATTCTGTGCTATGGAACTCTTAATGAATGTTTCCCTTTTTTAAATTGTATCTTAACCATCAGCTGGTCCATCTGAGGAGAGAAAACTGGGGAATGTGTTTCTTAAGCAGATCTGTGTAAGCACAGAAGAGCTCTATCCTCGAGCAGTCCAGAAAGCAGTGGTTGATGTGTGATTAGTAATGCAAGATATGATTAGTAACAGTTTGAACAATATTCTGAGGATGAGTCACTTTATCATAACTCAGCATGCTTCCTATTACATCCAGTTTGTCCCCATTTACAAAACTTCTATTATATTTTACCAATAACACACTTCTAGGAAATAACTTTAGGATGCTGAAAACAACCTGTACTTTCAAGATTAAATCTCCTTTATTACATTCAAGAACTACATAGCTGGAAAAATTCTGATGGCCTCATGGATATGGTTGAAGAATAGATCTTTATCCCTCTCTACTAAACCAGTTCTTTGAGGTGTGTTGTACACATACGCACCAGTGCCCTGGGCTTGAGACCTGCCAAGCAGGGCGTGCGCCCAGTGTCTCCTTGTGTTCCTGCCCGAGGACAGAAGGGCACAAGTACCTCAACTCTCCCTCAGTTCACAGCAGGAGGAAAAAAATAAATTCTGCACGTGCAGGCAGTGTGCAGAATGCTGATATGCATGCAAATTTCAAAGGTTTACTATAGAAGAAACTAGCCATCTTTTCCACTGTGCATATGCACCAGTGCACACATTCTGCTGTGAGGGTGTCCAAGCAATTTTCTTAGTGGGGTCTGAGTTTTTAGTCTACTGAAATGGCAAATAACAAACAGATTCATCAAAGTGCTTGTCAGAGTAGGAAGCGTGGCAAAGGAATTATGGCAAAGTTTTGAGAAGTCATTAAGAAAAGACTGCATGATAAATTTCTTTTACAAAAAGAAGAGACTAAGGAGAAAATCCAATATGTGAAGTGCTTAGTTAACTCAGCGTGTGTTTTTTCAGAAGGAGATTTGTAAGCTAGAGTGTAGGAATTTCTTATACAAGCTGTAGCCCAAATGAAACTCTCAATATCTGGTAGTATCAATTCAGTAAATTTCCAGGAACCTAGCAACCCATAAAGAACGTTTCTCTCAAGATTACTTGCTTTTGATTTCAAATTCCTCCTTGGGTAGCAAGTTTTGTGGAAAAGACACCTCATGACTACAATTTCTACTAACAAAAGTATTTCGGCAACAAACCACAATCATTTCTAGTCAACAGTGGTTGTCAAAACCAGATCTAATTCCTGTAGTTCTTCAGTTTGAAATTGTTTCAAGCATCCAATGACAATTTTAAAAAAATCCAGGATATAGCATACTAAAAGAAGGAAAAAACCTATGGTCTAGTCTTTAGAAGGCTCATTTTAATACCTGCTTGCTTCTTTAGAGATGCATAATATAGAAGGCAGCACCTGGTACAAATCTTTAATAACACAAGAAGTGCTTTATTCACTGGGAACAGCAGAGACAGATGTTTGCAGGATACCTACTGTTAGTTAAGAACGTGATTATCCTGCCCCATTTTCACTTGCATTCCAAAAATCAAGTCCATTATATGCATGAACATTTAATCCTCAGGCAAAAAGAACAACAGACTTTCTGATAACTGCTGGGAAAAAAAGTAGAAAGATTATTTTTCTAGTCAGCATCTCCTCCCTTGACACATCTCAGAGAAGCACCAATCCTGTGGTAACAGACACAGAATTAATTCCCTTTCTAGTTGTAGCAGATGGTAAGAGACCTGAATCTGTGTAAGATGTAAATAGATCTTGTGGGACCTCTGTGAATTCCTACAATAGCCAAGACTGTAAAAACATACGCGAGACCACCTATGTGGCCTCCACATACAGTAAGCTCTGGACATTGTTTCTAATTATGGAACCTAACAGTATCTGTCCCAGATACTCTTTTGGAAATTACATTTGAGATTTACTGTAGGTTCACTGCATCTTATCTTCTAAACCAGAAGATGGCACCCTGAAAATGGAAGGGGTTTACAGAAATATGAAACAAAAACCGAGCAGTTTCAGAGATACATAGAATGATACCAAAGCCAGGTTACTACTTTGCTACCAACTTACACTGCTGTGTCACAGGATGCAATTAGGAATGAAGTAGTAATAGAAGCTGGGATGGTAACAGGCAGTCAGCTCACACTTGAGCAACCAGTAAATAATACAATGCAAAGGAATAGCTGATCAGATCTTTGGCTGCTGTCAACACACGAGGCACAGCTATGACTTTGCAGTGTCTCTTTCACTGAAGAAACACGAAGACCTGGGCAGTGCTCAAAGGAACACCAAGAAGGAATCCACTCCCCGTTACATTTTATGCATTTGGTACTACAGTTAACAAGACTCAAACATCAGTGATAGTTTTGATAGTATCTGTGCCTAAAGTGACAAGACCTATGACATCAGTAGCAATGCTGTGATTCTTGAAAGACTATTCTCTATAGAAAGCAAAGGAAAACTTTCACATTTGCCTTTAGAAGACTTTTGTCACTCATGCAGTATGACCTGGAGTAGGGAAATACCTCTCCTGTCCACAAATACTTGCATAACAAATGTTGGTGCCTTTGCAGAGTAGTGCTAAGGCATGTGGCTTATCGCTGTCAGTGTGA
>JAVSBS010021423.1:14466-27724 GCA_033124195.1 Coracias cyanogaster
CTGGAGTAGGGAAATACCTCTCCTGTCCACAAAGCAGTTTGGCAGAGAAGACAGACAAGTTTCTGTGTAAACCCACCAATGGCTAGGGAAGGATGCAAACACTCTGCTAGTAAATACTCGCTCGGGTGTATACAGGAAAGAGAATTGACAGATCAAACTTTAGTCCTTTGTATGTCCCTTAGCTAAACAAGATAGACAAGACCACTCTCAGCAATAATTCTTAATTCTAGGTACACTATTGAAAAAAAATCTAGAGTAAACCAAAATTACAAGCAAAAATTCCATGAAAAATATAAACTATATATTTACATATAAATTCCAGCACAACCTGGGCAAGAGCGACCTCTTACCAGGCTCTCCTTGCAGGAAATGGCTGAGCACAAGGATTGCTTTGTCTTTAGATGATTTACTCTAGAACCCCTTGCATTTGAAGGGAATAGAGCTGCTGGTCCCAGAGCTGCCCTTGGAAGTCCCAGCAGACTTCCCTGCCTGCCTAGGACAGCATGTCTTACGTCCTGTTGAGAAAGTTCTGTGAGGAGTATCTTGCTAGCAGCCTGTACTAGGCTGTTGAGTCTTGAAATTGCTCGCAGAACAGATATAATACAACTATGAAGTTTTCCCCACGCCCTTCTAACGAGTTACACGTTTTCATCTTACAGCACTGGTAGTTCACAGGAAGGACCTGTTCATGGTATTCCACAGTGATTCTACATGGCTGCAGGTTTTCTAATCCTAATCTACAAATCGTTTACTAATTTGTGTTACCATCCAGTGAACCACAGAAGTCACTCCTATCAACTGTTTGAAAAATTGAGAGCTCTTCCTCCCATTCACTTCTTTTTTTCAGAAGTGATTTTTTCTTACAGGTTAGTTAAGCAATAAAATTTCCCATCATCATTGTTAACAGGAAGGCAAAGGTCACAGAGTTGTATATATTAGAGATGAATAACAAAGACAGTGAATTTTAGAATTTTGGCAATGCAGCAATCAGATCTTAATAGAATTATGAATAATTCTAACTTGGAAAAGAAGAAATTAGTATGTTGCATTATTAAACACCCCCCAACAAAAAGGCAAGTGCTGAAAGAAAAGAAAGTCCTTCTATATTTAGACTTCTAATAATGAATGTTGCAAGCCTAAAGAAATCTACAGAGAAAAAACAGCTTTAGGGTACCAGGTTTTTGGCTGAACTAACCATCACAGTTGTAGAAAACTAAAGATGCGGGGATGTGACAATTAGAGATACTTAAAAAAAAACATTAAAATATGTGAAGCCCAAAATAAAAGCTCTGAATTAAGAAAAAAACCTCAGTAAATAGTGGTATCAAGTATTAATATATTGTTCTCCAAAAACTCTCTTTACCCTAGAGCTTTGCCTTCAGCTTACTGTAAGCATCTTAATTTTATATGGCATTCTGAGTTTCTTAATTTTCTATTGCATTCTGAGTTTCTGAATGCATTAGATATACATTACATATGTACAGATAAACAACAGCACTGGAAAAGTCGGGAAGGAATATTCATGCCTGTTATTTTAATCATTCACCAGAAATTAAAGAAAAGTCAATCACAACAGATATAGCATTTCAATAGCTCCATTGTCTGCAAGAGCTGCACTATTAATTAATATGCTGCGTAGCAAAGTTGTCAGGATGGCTTTGACTGTACAAGTGCCTCAGTGAAGTACCTTTGTTGAAGCTGAGCACTTTAAAAAATATTATTCCCTTCCCCCAAACAAGGTTAAATCTCATTCATATTAGATACCATTAGATGTCACAGAATTCTATTAAACCTTATTTATGCCAGTGTAAACCACAAACTTGCATTTTCTAGTTAGTGTTCACACTACCTTTAGTGGTATGTCATAATTCAAGTCAATTTAAAAGCCCTCAGGTTTTGAGTTTTTTCATGCTGTCATCCCCACCATTAAGGCACCATTTCACAGTTGGGCTAAGCCTGTAACACACACCAAGAAAAGGAAGTTCGAAAGTTATTCCCCTTACTCATTATAATGGTTTTTCTTTTGCACTGAAATAGCCATAGGATGTTTCCCTGTGCAGAAATACAGGGCTGCTAGAGAAGGCTCAGCTGTGAGGAGTCATGCCCGGTGCTCATCCGGAGCAGAGTCAAGGGAGGCACAAAAACACTGGTACTCCTCCCTCCAGCTCAAGTGCTGCTGCAGGTCACTCAGGGAAGCAAAAGTCTCGGTGCTGTGAAGCACAGCAGATGCTCTGCAGTGGGCAATCCTCCTGCATAGCCAATTAGGATGCAGCTATTCTGAATAAAACACCCGCTGTGAGCATGAAGCAGGACTGAACTAGCATCAACCCTGAAGGAGGTATTCATGAAACACCTGAAGTAGGGATGGATTTCAGACTGTAGTCTAAAGTCTCAGATGCCTCCTCTTCCTAGGGGAGGGAATTTCAGTCATTCCACTCTGCTAGGAGTAAGTCCTGGATATACGGGAGCAGGGAAGTATGAAAGACTGTCACACTCAGTTAGGATTGACCTCTTCTATACCTGTTCATTATCTTAGGTCAATTAATGGCGCTGCCCAAGGAAGGTAAAGGGGTCAGGCCTTCCTTTCTCTCACCTTGGGCCAACAGACAATTAATCCCTCTCAATTACAGTAACTCAAAATACCAAACCCTTGATTTTTGAAGAATTTTGTCTCAGATGTGGTATTTAAAGAGAAGGAATGTTTTGTATAGTAAAATCCCTAACCACTGCTCCTTGACAACACTGTAGTGTTATTTTAGACTCCACCAGTTTATCCTGCATACAGGTCAACGGTGTAGTTGAGGTCACTTACTTCCAGTGAAAGCTATCCAGCGAGCATATTTAGTAGCTTCTCTTCGCCAGTGGGAAGCCACCAGCAAACCACATGTGACAGTTAGTGAAATGATTCCCATAATGATGAAAAATAACGTAGTGACCCACTCAGGAGGCAGCCGTGGAGGAATACAGGTCCTGTCACGTCCATGGATGGTTTGACACTGTCGCACAAGGCCAACTGTGAGAGCACCTGAAAATACATAGCAGAGAGGCAAGTAAACTTTCAAAATCCTCTCTGAGGGGCGCTCAGTTGCAAACCAAAGCTCAGAATTGTTCAAAAATAAGGGATTCTTTCTTTGATGAACCTTAATAAGCCTTTCAAACACAGAGGATAAGGGGGCATGCTTTAAACATCTATCTTCATGTTCTTTCATCATACGCTTGCACAAGTTCAAGTGAGATGGCTGCAAGCCGTATTGGTTCTTGAGTGGCAATCAAGGTCTAATCAAAGGGATAAAGCACTCCTATAAAGCCTGCCAATATCAGCTAAGTGGCAGCTGAGCTGTAGAGGGGGATCACTCCCTCATCTGTGCAGGATGAAATACTTTTCTAATCTTACAAAATGAGCTGCAGCGCCCTAAAATGCCTTTAATTGTCTAATGCCTTTTTCCCTCACCTGTGAATACAGCTTTAATCCTCAGTGTCTTGCAGCAGAAACTGCACTTGATTCATATCAAGATTTTAAGAACTTGAAAAAAACCTGCACTTCTTGACAGTAACTCTTAAAGAGTCCTTCTCTGCAAGAGACTGGTCAATCCTTTTGACAGCTCATAAGAGTTACTACACACACAAACAGGAATAACTACACAAAAGACCTATCAAAAAGATCCTAGAAAACCTAAATGAGGTTTTTTCTGTTAAATAAAAAAACCCCTGATTTAAAATCCAATTCAGTGCTTTTGAGACTCATAAAGAAGCTTTTAGTAAGCTTTAATAGTGAAGTTCTCCTTTTTTAGAAAATTTTAACCCCAAATTAGCATACAAGTTTAAAATCCATTTCTTCCAGTGCCTCTTAAACATTAAGCCCTGTATTTCTCAGTTTTGTGCCTTCTTCTGAACTATATTCTTAAATAATAATTGCCCTTTATCTAAATTAGGAGCAAAAAACAACAGTGGAGAATATTAGAGTCAACATCTTCCTTCACAAATTATTATAAGTATATATTGTTATAGTTGACCTGTTTAAAGTGAAAGAGGGCAACTTAGAAACGATTACAGTAAGACTTGGAAGCTTATGTTTGGCATGTCTTTTGGAGGGAGAAACAACTGTCATACTTTGTAGCTTCTCTTTGAAGAAAGGAAAGAAAAGGCAAAAAGTACGAAACAAATAAGTAAGCCAATCGTCAAAAGAATAACCAGTCCTCCAGCATGCACCTCCTAGCACCCTGACGCCAGTTTATACACATGTTCAGACCCTGTCTGCTTACACCTCAGCAATGAGTACCAGCAGAATCAGCTTCTGAGCTTGGAATCATTGGGTTATGAGGCTGAATATCATGTTTTATCAGATGTAGCACTTCTGATACACTCCTAGAGAATGAGAAGAACCACGAGCAAAAGCATTACCAGATCAGTTCTGTTGAAGCATTCCTGTAACCTTTGCTTAGACTACAAATTTTTAGCCCTATTCAGATACATGCTTTTAATTACATATTAATCAACTGAAAGATTCAGAGATTAATTTTCATCTAAAACTTGAAGTAAAATCATTTTTTAAAGTCTCAGTTGCAAAACCTATGGCATTTTCTGGCATCTTCTACTCCAAACCTACAGCAATCACACCACTGCTGTGCACCAGGATTACACAAATGGAGCCAGAATTACATATGCCGTCTTGCACAGCTCACGTACCTGCACAGCACAGTTTTACAGGAACTGCTTCTCACTTGCTTTTTCATAGCCTGCAACGTTCTCATTTTACATCAGTTGCTGGAGCAGAGGGGAGATGTGCATATGTCCTTAAAAGTCAAGCTCCCTGAAACACACATACATTGCAGAGCCTCACACAAAACACTAGTTTCCTGTAGTTTGGGGATAAAGAGACTATTCACTGCAGTATCATAGAACAGGAAATTAATCCCAATCACTCTGCAAGACTAGGATTTAACAACAATTTTTTTTTTCTGAACTGTGTTTCTAAAGAATGACTTCATAAAAATGACATCACACATCTAATAGATGGTTTCTGAATTTAGAGACCTCTCCTGAATTCAGTGGCAATAATTTCATGCACTTTTAACTTTGACAAAAGCAACAGCGATAAGAACCACTGTGATGGACTCCATTCCATTTTGTGTGTTAACTGAAACTGAAGAACAGTTGCTACAGGTGAGCAGGTACTACAAAGAGACAACTAACTAATCTTTCAGACGCAATTTACAGTTTATATTGAAGATATTTTTCAATTAACAAGAGCACATTTAACATGTCAGATTCAGAGAGGACCAAAGGTAAGCCCAGCAGTGCCATACCTAAAGGAAACAGAAGAGAACTCCATCTCGAACTACTATTTTTCAGTGAAATTTTTTTTGCTGTCAGCATCTACTACTCCAAAGGCTGATTTTCTCAAGAAAACCACAACCAACCAACCCTAAACAAAAAACCAACCAAAACACAACAAACGCACAATCAAAAATGAAAAAAAAAAAGAACAAAAATCTCCGAGTTGCAAGTACCAGGGCAGCATTCATTTTGAACACGCAAGCATAGATGCAAGAAACTACTCAGAGCAGGGTTTCCTAAACATGACTTCTCGTGCCCAAGTGTGGTATTCTACTCCTTTTGTTGTTTTGGGGTTTTTTTTGGTGTGTTTCTGTTGTTTTTTCCCCAGAGTTTTAAAGCATCAGCAATTAAATTTATCTGCCATTTTGGAGGAAAAATACCAAACTTTACTTTGTGGTTAAACATTTGCTAGCAAATACTTAGATTTTTCTCTTAAGCTCTGCTTCATGAATTACAAATTTGAATTACAGACACTCCATATTCAAGGTTTTGAACCTTGAGTCTGCAGATTCTAGAAAGGCAAATGGAGGGGAAGAGAAGGTCTGCAAACTGTTTCTGAAAGGTTTCACAAAGGTAACTGAGAGAAACAAGCTTATTACATGCTCATAAATCTAGTTAAAGTTCAAGTTTCAATTCACTATACAGGGATACCTCACTTGTGTACATAAATGAGACAGAAGGAAATTAAGTGTCATGGATTGCTCCCATAGTGACAAATCTCCTGTTGAATGCAGACTGAAAAGTAGGTCTCTGGTATGGAAAAGAGTATTTTTTTTTCTCCATGAAATTCAAAAGAAGAGTGGCTTTACATGGTATTTTATTGTTTTGGTCCCTATTCTGAAGCAATCAAGCAGTTGCCAGGCAGCTGCCAACCAACTAACTTGTTAAAGAAAATCTTGTTTAAACTTAGCTAGTTTGCCACTGAAAAGAGGGACAGAGATAGAGAATCAGTCTCTGCAGTTATAGCCCAAAGTCCATCTAAAGCCAGCCACCAAATTCCCTTCTGACCCCTAGGTAAGAGGTTTTCAGTCGTTCCCTCAGAACAATTCCAGCGGAATTGCTGAAAATCTAAGCACCGAACACAGGTATAAAAGCACAGCTAATGCTAGTAGATTATGCATCTTTAAGATGGATACAGGCCTATAACATGTGCACCTTGCCCAGCCTTCAGCTCCCGCTGCCCACCCTGCACAGCCATCAGGAACTGTCGTGACAACCTGGAGATGCAGGGGGTTGCTCCCTTTCTCTTGTATGCCAGCTTTTGAGACTGGCTTTATGCAGGTCAGCACAGATAGCGTGAGAGGTGCTTAGGATATATATTCTAATTACTAAAAATGAGATTCAGCCTTCATCAAAACAGAGAAGGCTACACGGAGCAAATGTCAGTGAAGCAAATGTCAGACTTTTCCAGTAGATGTCTTCCCTAAAGTGCCAGTGCATTTCACACACATTCAACAACCTTCTAGTAGTGACAGTGACTATAACAAGGACCCCAGTTATAACAGTGGAAGATTTCATAATCACATTCCTATACTACCTCACCTAACTCCTCCAGACTACCAGTAATGCTCATTTTCTGACACCGTATTTTTACTAGAATTAGTAATTAAAAAAAACCTCTTTAACAAATACACCAACATTTGGGAGCATCACCTGTTCAACAACTGAGTTTCACAAAACCACTATGAGAAGAGGGGAAAAGGCACCAAACCAAAGGAAGAATGATTCTGCGATTATGTGAAAGGCAAGCACTAGTTCTACCCCTTTGTGCAGATGTGCAGCTGCCATGAGCAGACCCACAAGTCCCAGTCCAGCCCAGTCAGTGGTGTGCCATCCCTCTCCTGTTTCCGTGGTAACTAGAGCCACAAAAGAGGAGTCACACTAGGGAGAGAAACAAAGATTGCTGCAGCCTGTTCACTCCCCCACCTCTCCATCACTTCTGAATTATTAAAAGTAGCACAGTGATGCCACGGCTGGAAAGCAGTAGCGTAATAACAGCTATTCCGATATTCGCTGTTCATCTATTATTTGACTGCCAAGGTCAAGTGTGCCAGATGGGCACAGGAGAGGTGCCACTGCCAAGAAGAGCTTACCATAGCATAAGAAGCCACTAATATGGCAAAAGCACAATTCAGGGAACAAGGTGGGGCTCAAAGATTAGGTCACCGAGCTCAGCAGCTATGCTGTCTCATGAACATACAAAGCACAAATCCTCAGAATTGCTCTTGCTCATACAGCTTGGGGTACTTGCTCCTCCTCTGTCCTTCCCTACTGCCCCCACTTGAAAACATCTTTATCTTTCATCTCATTTTATAGAAAATGCTATTCCTTAGGTTTAAATGTATCTGCAATCCTTTATATTACCTGACAACAGCTTCCTTACTTTTACCTCCCATGTATCAACCACATCCTTAGCAAAATGCTTATTACTAACATTAAATAAATATTACAGGCCAACATGCCTAGTGAGGCGGTTTAAACATCCAACCGCTCCCAGACAGCGCGCTTGCCCTCCCCTCCTCAGCTGTCTTGATGAGATGGTGTGGTTCTGCTCAAAACCCCTGACAGACAATTGTGACTGCCAGACAATTTCTGCTCAAATGAGTTACTTTTCTTTAGTGTACTGTGGACTCGTTAAACCGTCTTTGCTAAGTGAAGAGCACAGCTTACAGCGTTCCTAACGAGGTGCTGGTGACGTAAATGTTAGAGCACCACCAATGCGGCAAGGACACTGCTAAGTTTTATGTTTTAGTAATGAGCACAGTACATGGGGCTATGTTATTTGGGCACACTAAAACATTCATTGCTGCTGGTTAAGTAACAGTCACATGCCAGAAAACGACATATGTAAAATAAGGGCGGCTCAGTTAAGCCATTCCCTGTAACTCATTGGGCCACAGACAAGGACAGGAGGAAATGAAGTTGTTCTTGGAAAGTTTCTAAGTTCTATCCAATTAACAAACTTTAATGGGTAAAGGTGTAGGTGCATCTAAGAGGAGGAACAGGCTGCAGCTGACTAGTGTGCAGCTGGAGCATGCTACCCAATCCAAGTGGAAACTTTAAAGGTCTTAAGAGAATGCAGTTATTTGGCCATGGCAGACTAATTCCCTCTACCAACGTTAAGGATAACCATCAAGTTCACTTTGGCCACCTTGCCTTTAACATGTCTGCTGCTCCTTGCCTGCAACCAAGCCTCTCTGACAGAAGACCGCTTTCAAAGTGAGCGAAGCATAGCCGAGGAATTCCTGAGAGGAACAAACAACAAAGCACAGTAAGAATAGTTCCAACACAACTGCCCATAACAGCAAAAAAGGAGGAGGTATTTCCAAGAAGAAAATTTTTCAGTCATCCAAGGAATTTGGCAGTTTAAGTGGGATGTTTCTCAGTCTTACATAGGCAATTTATTTTCCTGCAATGGGCACTTTTAAGTGATGTTACTACACAAAGGGGGAAGAGAGAATGACTTATTAAGATTTATTTATATGTATTTTTGTTTTGGGGAAAGTATCTATTAAAACTATATCCAAGGTAGTAGTACCTTGGAAAGAGAGTACTCTCGCTTCTGCCTTTCCTGAAACCCAGGGAACTGACACTGCTGATTCTTCTCTGCCATAGCCTAGGAGGTACTCCAGGGTGCATATAGTTAGTTCTACTTATTCCAGTGTAAAATTCCATCAGGAATCAGCCGTGTATCCCCTCTTATGAGGAGATGAGCTATACTTAAGAGTAAGAAATGCAGAAGGTTAGGGGGAAAGCTATGCTTTTGCAGGATACGCACCATCACCAGTATGAAAAGGAATCCTGCTGGTTTGCAAAGTACTTCAAAACCAGCGAGAGAAAAAAAGGATTAACAATGCTGGGGAAGACCTCTTCATTCTAAAAGGCAGGATCCATGTTGTAATGGTTAAACAGAATTGCAAGGTCTCTGTACGTTAAGGCCCCACTGAATGTCACCCACAGGCACAGCTCATGGAAACTTTTTGTACCTATAACTGCTCAGAATTATAGCCTTGTAAAAGGAAATGTAGTGAGTCCTCATCTAAGTTTTCAGCCATTGACCCGTTAAAGCAATGTAAAAGTTTGCAGCCTCAAATAATGTAATAGCAGAGCATTTTGTAGAATAGCATATACGCATAACTAACAGCAGATAAGTAACTATGAACAATTTGAACACCCTTTCCTCTACTGTTTTTGTTAGGTCATTGTTGTAGGGCTAATCACTATAAAGGATATAAAAGGATCAAAATATTAAGATAGGATCAACTACTGGTTTCCAATCAAGTATGAGAATACCATATCTGTTACTATTCTTACATAAATAATTACTTCTTTTGTGAGGCACAGGGGTAGTTGGAATAGATACTCTTTAGCACTTATGCTGCTAAAATAACTTTGAGGTTACCATGCAAGTACAGTATTCAGGATGTGGCCTGACAGATTGATTCTCTTACTGCTGAAGTTCCAGTATGTTGTTCAGTTAGATTAAGAGGCAACCAAGTTCAGACTTACTAAAATAAGATCTATGAATGTTAAAGGATGATCTACAGAAAGGCTTAAAAAGAATAACAGAGGATTAACTACAAAGGCACAGAACAGAGGAGTTCAAAACAAAGGGATTATGAATTATCTGTCCTATCCTTTGTATGCCAAATCTTATGTTTTTGGCATTCACCCTGATTTGTCTCTCAACTCATTTAATAGGTATTGCAACCCTAGAAGAAAAGCTTTGTAGTTTCTCACTTTGAAGCAGACCAGATGCAAGATCAATCCACATGCCCACTGGATAGTTACTGGTAGGAGACAAACACCTAGAAAGTATTTATGCAACGTTAAAAGATCAGTTTTAATAAAGACCTAGATTTACTTGCAAAGTCCTTGCCATATCCAGAATGCATCTCCTAAGGGCAATTCAAGGTGATATTGCAAGATAGAGCATGTTATTATATAAGCTACTACTTCTCTTCTAGTCCATTTATCCCTTCGCTGAAATCAGAAAGCTCTCTGCCTTTCAAACCAACTTTGAAATACACCATCCTTCTTGCTCTAGAGATGTAAAGGCTGTTTCCTTGTTTCAGGAACCAAGTAACTTTCTTAAAAATACTCACATTTACAACAATAGGTGAGGTAACATCCCTAGCTCCAAACCCAGCTTATGCTAGCTATGAGGAACCTACCAACTGAATTCTATTTAACAATCTAATGTCCAGCAAATTTAATTTATGAGGTACCAATTTTGGCACTCTTTAGAACTCCAAAGCTTACTGGCTTTTAAACAGAAGAATTCTCATTAAAAAGTCTCAACTCAGTTTTAAGAGAGTTGTGGTATATTAGCAGAAAAGCCTGCCATGCTGCTGAAGATCATCTGGTGCCTGAGTTGTCTCAAAAGTTTTCAATTCAGTGTTTGTATCATGCCTAATTCAAACCAAATCCTGCCTCCACAGTCTTCTCTCTCCCTCCTCCCACCCGCAAAGAGAAAATAAAAATGAGGGGCCATCTATTGGGAAAGATCTTTATGACTCACACGTATTAGAAAAGTTTATTACTACAGATGACAATCATTATGATACAGGAGTTCTAAGTCATGTTTAAATTGCAGACATTTGGACCAATAAAAAGCAAGTTTATTTCTGAATTCCAACATACAAGTATCAATGCCATGCTGCTTGTGTATTGGGCTGGTTTTTTAAATGTTTGGGTTTTGTTTTTCCCTTTTTTTTTAATAAGCAATGGACCACCACACAGTGAAAGAGCTATCCTCAGGCAACAACGCACAAAACAACTCTCCTGAGAACATAACAAAGGCTCTGTGTGTTTTCACGTATCAGAGCCAAGAAATCTGCCCGCACTGAAGGTAGTCTTTCCTACTTCAGAAGACAGCATTAATTAAATGTTGGTAAACAGGATCTCTAATAAGTTGCATTCTTCTGATTATTTATTTTATGGCACTTTATAAGCATTTTCACAACAGGGTAGTGTTGTTAGTGACTAGAATCTTTACAGTTTCTGAAGTCGTAAGGGCCTGAAAAAAAGAGAGGACTTTTTTTTTAAAAAGGCAAAACTTAATGTTTTATTTAGCTTAAAAAAAACAAACAATGCATAGTTATCTCAATTTCTCCCCCAACCAAAATACAGATACTCAAAGTTGAAAAAAATCACTGCCTAAGAAAAACAAAGATCAAAGACAGTGTCAATATTTAAAAGTTATTCTTCTAGTCAGCTACACCAGTTTATGCCATATGTTCAGTTGAAAGCCAGAAGCTATGACACGTACAGCTGTTCTGCCATTTAACATCTGATGAGCTTGTGTTCTTCTTAACAGATATATCTGGTCTCAGACAGAGCTGTGAAATGATACCTCTCCATCCAATACACCACACAACCCTATCCCAGCCTTCTCAGAAATGGTCTCCTAATCACGTCACAATCGTATGGTCGATGTGCAGGCTCTTTGAGGCTGGCCATCATCTACAGGAGCCATTGACGAGAGGTGGCCAGGTGGGGTCAGTAACGGCAGCACCAGAGGTTGCCGTGTGGTACGAACACAACACAACCAGCAAGAACACAGAAATTCTAGATCTTAAAGAGTTTAGTGGATCACCTTCCATAGAGGTATCTTATAAGGTGTTCTGATGACTGGCAATAACTGGACTTCAGAGCTCTCCATTTTTAACTCCTCTGTATCTAAAAGCACCATTTCACCAGGCCAGTTGAGTTTCAAACTTAACAGATGTTCAAGCAGACCAGAACAGCTATACCAAAACCCCAAATCACACAATGTAAAGTATCCTGTTGTCCTTTCTCTCTCTTTACTCATGAAGATGAAATATCTGTCAACCTTCCTTATTATGGTCTAAAGCAATTTCTCCAGCCTGGGGACAAGGGCATTCAAGGGTAGGGAGAGAATTCAGGTTCTGGCCCTGCCCTCAAGATTGCTTGTGCATTTTACCAAATGAAATTCAGGAGGAATAAGGATCATCTTCCTCTTTCAGCTGTAACTGTTGTGCCTTGCGCTGATCTCAGGTTGTGTCAGACATGCTCCAAGGACACCCACTGATCTGGCTCTTATGAATCACTCAGTGGTGGATGGTGAAAAGAGAAGTGCTGAAATGCCTTTTGGCATTTCTATGGTTAGAAACATATTTGCAGGTTTTAGGTGTCTGCTCTGCAAACACTCAGCCTAAATACACCTTATGTGCTTGAACGCTTGCTTTCAGCTGAGCCTAACTTTGCTCCCAGCAGTGAACCAGGAGAAATTGTAGGCCCAGATTGCCAGAAAGTACAACAGAAAGGAAAGAAAGAACAAAATATTCAAAGAGCAAATAAAATGTACTAACAATTTGCTAGCATTTTCTTTAAATCACGTAACTGATGGCAGGATTGTATTTATAGCAATGAGGGAAGGGAAACTTGCAGGTAAGTAATATCTTCTATTAGAATTAGAATAATTGGAAAGATGAAGCACATTTCTGGTCTTGGAAGCCATTCCTTGGACACACAAGGTTTCCCTTGCTTACTAAGTGGAGATATAAAAGGTACTGTCTCTGTCTACTAGACTTGCATTATTCCATAAAGCACCTTTGTCAATTGAAGAATGGCACCTAAATGTCCCAAGATGTATTTCATTGCAACTAGAGTAATATTTCAGGTAGAATAAAACTCAACTGTAGTTTTTATTCCTAAAGGCACTTTTTAACTGTTGCCAAGTCTGTGTATGACAAGCTTGTAACAACTGGCAATACAGGTTAAACTGCACTTTAAATAGGGATTAGGTAGAGGGCCAACAATAAATTTATTCTCCAAAAGTAACACTTCATGTGCTGAAAGACAGACTGACATACAGCTTAACTACATACAATCTGCTCTCAAGGACAGTCGGCACAGTTTCCTGGCTGATTAACCTCTTAAACCCCCCCAGTATAAA
>JAVSBS010021424.1:0-26393 GCA_033124195.1 Coracias cyanogaster
GACGTAAGTCCAAAAGCTGCCACTCAGTTATTAATGTATAACTTCCCTTTGGCATGAAAGGTTTTCCTTGCTTGTAAATATTTCAATACTGGCTAGATACAAGCAGCAACATTATACTGAAGTAATTTGTTGCCAAGAAAAGACAGAAAAATAACCAGGAAGATACACTGGTATATAAAGAGATGTGAAAAAAGTCTCCAAATGGGAATGCCTAGCTGTCCAACTGGTAGCTCTTGCTTGCTAGAGGCATGTAGCTATAGGACTCTTCATTAGTGTAACATGTACTCATGTGCATCACAGGTAAAATTTCAGAAAGCTGCATATATCCGTATGTGTGTGTGTTGATGTGCACTAAAATGATGTGTCAGCTCAGCATGCACAACCTCTTCAAAATCCTACTAGAGGCTTACCTGTATCTTCAGACAAGTGTTTATTTTTTTGTTTGGCATGGCCTACAACACAGATAGCCTACAGATACATCAGAGGTGTGGCCTAGGATGCAAAAAAAAAAAAAAATCTCATATGGAAGGAATGACCAGGAAAAAGTTGGATTCAACACAGTAGAGATATATGCAAAAAAATTATGCTGAGTTAGAAGAAATCAATCAAGCAGAAAACTAAAGATGCAGTAGAACATGGAAATCAATAGGAGTCTGGTAAATGCATCATGGTAGGACTGAAGGAGTGAAGGTTATTTCCTTAAAGGACATTATTAGGAAAACATGGTAATAGTTTTTCTAGGCATGTGATGTGAAAAAGGATTAAAAGGGATGAAGAAAGGCTTATGTTTCTCCATGTCCATATTCTCCATGTCCACTAGTAGTTAGACAAGGACTAATGAATTTTAATCACATTAACAAAAACTTAAATTGAATATTAAAAGTCTTCATAGAAGTAAGAGCAGATAAACAGTAGAATACTTTGTTTAGGAGACTTGGGAAATCTTTCAAGGAAGTTGTAGGTATAATTAGTTCTCAATGTAGAAAGCGAGGGATAATCAGATTGTTATCACAGAATCACGGAATGTTAAATGTTGGAAGGGACCTTTCTATATCATCTAGTCCAACCCCTCTGCCAAAGCAGGTTCACCAAGGGCAAGTCACACAGGAATGCATCCAGGAAGGTTTTGAAAGTCTCCAGAGAAGGAGACTCCACAACCTCTCTAGACAGCCTGTTCCAGTGCTCTGTCAGCCTCACAGTAAAGAAGTTTTTCCTGATGTTGAAGTGGAGCTTCCCGTGTTCCAGCTTGCACCCATTGCCCCTTGTTCTATCACTGGGCACCACTGAAAAGAACCTGGCCCCATCCCCTTGACACCAACTCTTTAGATATGTATAAGCACTGATAGGATCCCCTCACAGCCTTCTCTTCTCCAGGCTGAGCAGGCCCAAGTCTCTCAGCCTTTCCTCATAAGAGAGATGTTCCGGTCCCTTATCGTCCTCATAGCCCTCCATTGGACACTCTACAGTAGTTCCCTGTCTCTCTTGAACTGGGGAACCCGGAACTGACACAATATTCCAGATGTGGCCTCACTAGGGCAGAGAAGAGCAGGAGGAGAACCTCCCTCAACCTACTGGTCACACTCAAAAATAGATGATCAAGACTTAAAATCTTCCTGAAACTTATAATCTTTATATCACATACTTAAACAATAGTCATCCTTCCTCCACCCCTTCTCTTGATGAATTCAAAGTATCTACAGTTAAATCTATTTTTTTCCTCTATTGTGGCATCACAACTAAGTTGAAAGTTCAATTCCAGTCTATGCAGTTAGCATCTTAGCTACCTGCTGCATCACATAAAATTACTATAGTGACTGTTCAGCTTTCTGTCATAAAATTTACAGTACAGCTGAAAGTAATTGAGTTAATGATAATGAAGACTGAGCTATTTTCCCACTCTTCAGGCAAGTCAGAGCCTAATAATCTTGAATGATGATCACGGAAGGTTATAGGGAATGTTTCATCCTGCTGCCTATTTTATCCTACTGAATAAGCTAAAAGATTACTATTAAGCTGCCAAATTGATACTTTCCTGTATCACTTAGGATGGGATTTCTCTCAGCCATCTAAATGTTAGTTCCCTGCTCCAAGGCAGTTATTCCAGACAGTCTTTACTATTGACAGAAAAAGACAGAAACCCCTAGAGCATAACTCATCTGGTCTATGTACAACATCTATCTAGTAGATTTATCCTTGCTAGGAGATACCTTCTCCCTCTAATGACTGAGTAAATTGTGGCCACATAGCTAGGTCCCCAGACCTAACACATAAATGGTTAAAGTTGTAAGGATTTAATGCCACAGTGCAGTTTACTCAGATAACTTCAAGCATTTAGCTGAGGTGCCTACTTTAGGAATGCAGTTGTCATAGAGTTGCTCTGCAGGTACCTCTCAAATTCATCTCAAATCCTGAATGGTGGGTGAGGGGGGAAGAATCACCCTGCAGAAGTGCCTGTCTCTCTCCATTGCCTGCAGATGGTACCTAATGAGAAGAAGGCCTCTAATTAGCGTATGAAAGGTAAGGTATGTAGATGAATTCAAGACCTAGTCAGTTATTCACACAGAAAATGAAAAGTAATTTCTCTCCCTAGGAGATGGAAGCACTTTCTGCACTGTATTGCACTACTCAGGATGTGATAAAGGACAATGTGAATATCATCATGCAAAATTACTCAATTTGAGAGTCAGTGCACAGTCTGAAGGTGTGTTAGGGACCCACTGGGGCAGCAACTGTCTGGTTTAGAGGCTCATCTACATTTTCTCCAAGATACTGCATAACTGAATAACTGATGTTTAGCCTAATTTTTAATAAAATTATATAAAGATAAATTCAAATTACCTACTTAAAAGGGAAACAAAGCCAAAAAGTAAAATGAAAACATGGATATTGATAACTTTTCCAAGGAACATACAGCATTAGACAGTTTAATCAAAGCATTGCCTGTACCGAGTTAGCTGGAAAAGTTATTTTTATAAAGAATAAGTATCGGACATCAGCATGGTCATCAATAGTCTCTGAGGAGCAATATGTGCAGATTCAATAATGGTGACTCAAAGAAAACAAATGCAAACCCCAGTGGCTTAAGGAGTTCGTACATACGAACACACACACATTCAAACCCTTTGGCTTTATGAGTTACAGTAGTGGAGCTAGAAATCTAGTTTTAGAAAATCAGGAATGCTAAGATATCCTGTGTGCTTCATGAACGCTGTTGCCAAGCACTTGTTAGTCTCTCCATAACATCAAGAAATGGCTCAGAATTAGTTTGTATTACAGATGGTTACCCAAAGATTGGACTTTGGACTAAAATAGTTTCCAAGCTTAGGAGTCACTCTCTTAAATTAGTTTGCTTTCAAAAACAAGATGCTAAAGCAAACCAAAGTAGAGGAACTGCCCAGTAGAAACCCAGTAACAGATACCGTCCAGTTCTACATGGTGTGGCTGCCCTTCCACATGTTGTATCAGCCAGTCATAAGCAAGAGAGGGAAGGAAAGAGATGTCATTTCTTCAGTTTGTTCTCTGCACCACCATAGGTAAAAGTGTGCCAGGGAAAAACCACACCATTGTACTGCCCATGCCTTTTCAGCAGCACTTGAAAACCTAATATACATTTGCTGTGTGTATATAGAATCATAGAATCATTTAGGTTGGAAAAGACCTCTAGGATCACCTAGCCCAACTTTTGTCCAACATCTCCCTAACCCCTAGACCATGTCTTGAAGAGCCACATCTACCCTTTTTTTTTAACACCTTCAGGGATGGTGACTCCACCACCTCCCTGGGCAGCCTGTGCCAATGGCTAACCACCCTTTCAGTAAAGAACTTCTTCCTGATATCCAATCTAAACCTCCCCTGGCACAACTTGAGGCCATTGCCTCTTGTCCTGTCGTTAGTTACTTGGGAGAAGAGACCAGCACCAGCCTCACCAGAGCCTGCTTTTAGGTTGTTGTAGAGAGCAATGAGGTCTCCTCTCAGCCTCCTCTTCTCTAAACTAAACAATCCCAGTTCCCTCAGGTGCTCCTCTTCAACATATTCTCCAGACCCCTCACCAGCTTTGTTGCCCTTCTCTGCACCTGTTCCAGCACCTTAATGTCCTTTTTATACTGTGGCACCCAAAACTGGACACAGTGCTCAAGCTGTGGTCTCACAAGTGCTGAGTACAGGGGCACTGTCGTCTCCCCACTCCTGCTGGTCACACCACTTCTGATCCAGGCCAGGATGCCGTTGGCCTTCTTGGCCAAGTAGGCACACTGCTGGCTCATGTTCAGCCGGCTGTCCACCAGCACCCCCTGGTCCTTTTCCACCAGGCAGCTTTCCAGCCACACTTCCCCAAGCCTATAGTATTGCTGGGGGTTGTTGAGACCGAAGTGTAGGACACAATGTAAAGAATGTATCTTCAAAACAGGGAGAAAAATTACCTTTTTTTTTAAAAAAAATCAGCTAAGCTATAAATTGCCATCTGGAAGCAGGAATCGTAAAATGTAGCAAAATAGGTAATGACAACAGACAAGCTCAGGAAGAAAAATAGGTTGCACCATCCTCACTGTTGCTTCCAGGCTGAGTTCCATATCCCAGCAAGGTACAATCCGTCTGGGAGCTGTAAGAGTGTGCACAAGTCTCTTCTTGCAAATTCTTCCTTTAAAAATTAACTTACTACCTTGGATTAACAGCTGGCACTTAACAAATAGTGTCTATGCTCCGCTGATTTTGCCTCCTTTATAGCTTTCTCTGTGACTGCCCTTGAGTTAATGGTTACATCATGCTTTAGTAGGATAGTGCTTGTCATTAATTTCTCAACCTAGTGAGCATTGCCATGTGCTGGATCCTACCCTAAGCAGGTCTAAGCCAGCCTCATTCCTGTGTAATTAACTTTGGCCCAGCGCATGGAAATGTGTTTGACAATGAGCATCATTCTCCCCATCAGTTCTGCAACAGGAGGATGTGGGAGAATTCAGATGGAGGATATGAAACAACCTGGCATCTCTTTGCAGCTAACAGGGCTATGGTTGCAAGCGAATGTCTCTGCATCACACTGCAGGGATTTTAAAACTGCAAAATGAGCTGTGATGGCCTAAAATACTTTAGTTCTTTTAGTTCTCATCCAAAGTGATTCAAGTAATGATAATTTACATATTAAACAAAATGTTCTCTATTTTTCTTAGAAGAGAACAAGGTAGCAGATTAACTTATTTTACTGAAAGTATCAATGATATGGAGGTCAGTGACATTTCATTCTCTGAATATAGTTGTCAGAATCTTCCAAGTGAGATGAATTTTATAGGTTACTTGGTCTGTTCTTTAAAACTGTACATATATTCCCTGCTACACCTATTCTTTTCAAGTACCTTCCATAGAACAAGATAATATTACAACTTCCATTTTACCCTAATGTTCACCAGACTTTCCCTCCTTTCCTAGGTTTAATCCATTGGCTTTTTTATAACCTTTGACAACACACAAGAGAGATCCTCTCTTTTTTTTGTGTCTACAGCAATTTTTATTATAGCCTATGATTTTGTCCTTTTTTACCAGGAATCATTGTGTACTCAATCATTTTAATCTTTTTAATATATGTACTGGTCTCTTCAATTTCTGTCCATGATTTTTTTTCCTTAAATTACTTATAACGCTTTACATATTTTGAGGCTCAGTGTGCAATATTGCAAATGCAGGGATACTGCTTCAAGATCTCCCACCGCTACATAAAATTTAATTAGTAGGTTTTTGCAGTGAGATGAAGCCACTATTTTGTCAGCCACTTATATTTGTTGTTCTCTTCTAGCATTTCCTTTCCTAGATGTAACTCTTTCATTGAACAAATGTTTCATATTATTTTTCTCCAGCTATTTTTCTTTCCTTGAGGGAGAAAAACTTTTTCCTTCTTTGATTGTTACCATTCAGTTTATCCTATGCCTACTGGCTTGTGAAACTTGAGCAATTTACTACAACTAATTCCCTGAGAACTGCTGCTAACTCAGAAAATGTACTCTGGTTCTCAGTGAAGACAATTTTCTTATTCAGTGCTTGCTTTCCTCCAAGGGAAAATCAAGCAGAGATAGATCTTCTCTTGCTTTTATCTGTGAATAACTCTGAGTTTGCTCACACAAGGTAAAATTAAAACACTGCAGAATGGAAATATAGGTTGAAAATAATCAGTACTTATGCTACTAATTTTCTTCATAAAGGGGAGAAAGGAAGAGAACTTGGCCTTACATTGGAGAATTAAGAAGCAATTCAGAAATACAATGGGAGGGTAAAAAAGGCAAACAAATGGTAAAAAAATATAGACTTCTAATAGAAAGGAACAAAGGAAAGCGAATAAATACATACTGACTGAGAAGATCAAGTGAAAATATATTTATTCACTGCATTTATTACCAGTTCTAAGAAAAAAACCCGCTGATAAAATGCCTTGCCTAAGGATCTGATCCTGTGTCATCAAAATTAAAGTACATTTTTTAAAATTAACTGTACTATGAGTGGGACCAGGCTCTAGAGTTACTTAAAGATTTAGAATGCAGAAGAATTTAGAGGAACAGGGCTGTTAAATTGACATGAGCTGTGGGAGAGGATTACTTTGTGAATGGATCACAGCAACTGCTGCTTTGCAGAGATGCAATTTTTACTGTGAAACTTGGAGTGAAAATATTTTCAGGAGCCACATGAAGGCAGTGTGTAACAACTTCATTGTAGTTTTGAAAGCTTCATGTTCAATATCTGAGGAAAGGACGTGTGATATCTATCAGTCATTCTACCTGAGCTCAGCTTAGAGCTGGTTGAATATTTTTCAGTGGCACATAATATTCAAGCAGAAATGACCTTTTGCTGAATTTTGAGCTCATCATTTTGATTGCTGTAATGTAAATGACGGATATAATGTAAATTCACATGTAAATAATCACAAGGGTGTTTGACATTTATAACATTTCCATCTTCAAAGTGGAGGCAACCATCTGTGAATGCCCTGAAGTAACTGCAAAAATGCAAATTTAGGTCAGTAAAAGATGAGAAGTGTCAGGCAGCAAAATGCCTAAAGCCACAAACATTCAAGCCTCTTTCACAGTCCACACTGGCCGACTGCCCCTGGGTGGCGGGGACAGGATGCTCTTTGAAGTTTCTTTACCACAAGGAGGGGGCTACCCAGGACTTGTGACTATCAGGCAAAATCTCTGCTCTTTCCTGCCCTTTCTGGGTTGTAAGTATAAGATATTTTGAAGGTAACCACTCCAAACCAGTCTGAACTCCTCCGTTCTGATTCCACTCCTACTCTAATCTTGTCATTATCCCATCTTTGTCCTTATGAACAATTGCAAGAGTAATAACAACTATTGATCCACTGGTGAACAGCGTTTGATTTACATTTACAGAGGGAAGTGATGGGGCATTGGAGTATAAAATCCTTCAAACATAGGTACTGAGTGACTGGCAAATGTCCGGGTGAAAAGAGGTTAATCTAGTTGTCTTGCCCCCAGGGCTCGCTCTATGCTATCTCCATCTTTAGAAATCTGGCCCTACCAGCCTATGGTCTTGGGTAAGCTGAATTCCCTGCACAGTTGATAACCATGCCTCTGACAAGTCTGGACAGAAATTAAAAGTCTGAAGATTTCTGCACAAAGATTTAATTTTACGGCATCTGTTTTCCAAGTTTCCTGATGTTTGACCTACTTTTTTCTTGTGGATTACTGTATTTCTAAATACAATAATACTAATTTTTCCTCCCACCTTTAGCCTGACTTCTGGGCAATAAATTGATCATATAAACTTTCCACATCTTTTATGATTTTCCAAAGGAAACAATGTATTTTCTTCCAAACATTTCATTTTTCCAAGTTAATTAGTTAACATTAATTCTGATTTTTCATTATGCAAATCAGCTTACAAGCCCATTAGCTATTGCAGCTGTTGTTGGTATTCTGAACTAGCTTAGTCCTGTAGGACAACACAGAACAGACTCACACAAAGGTTTCAATACAGGAAAGAAAACCTTATAATCCCTCTCCCCTTACAGGGATAAATTTCAGCCAAGCAGAATTTCAGAAGCAGCCAAGTTTGACCATGGGTGAATGTCTATCATTGAACTGAGCTGGATATAACCTCTTGGTAGGATATATAGAGAATTCGTGCAGAAGTAAAGCAGAAAACTGAGGGGGAAGAATAGCTTTGCTGAAGCAATAGCAAATGTGACAGTATGAGGGGATTGCAATGTTTTGTTGAGTTTTGCAGCTTAGATGTGGTAGAAAGGAACAGCTGGCTTGTGACCCTTAGAGAAGTTTTTTGAGGTTTTGCTCTTTGCAGCATGGAAACCTAACAGCATTCAGTCCCCAAAGGGAAGAACCTTCAATTCTGCCCAAAGCCAGTAAACTTGGTGTCTGGTTTTGTGACCTTTCTACGTGCTAGACTTTCTACGTAGCCTAAATTGCTGGTTGAAGTATAATATCTGATATTTATGTACATGAGTATAAATATTAAAGAGAGTATTTTCATAAAGAAGAGGAAATTCAGAGATGTGAATATTCTGAAGCTTTTTTTAGCTTGCAAAAATCTGTCCAACTGTAACTGAAACTCATCTAAGTTTCCTGAACCAGGCAACTTTCCTAGGTGAGGTTTTATAATGTAATTTCCAGTAATTTCTCTGTTCTTGATTTTGGTAGAATCATCAGAGTAGGATATGTTGTGGCACTTTTTGCTATTTCTATTTCCAGTTTTAAAAAATGAAAGTATTGCAAGGAGCATGGACTGTGACAGGCTGAAGAAAAACTCTTTTGGTTTGTTTTTTATTTTTTTCCTAAGAGTTCAAGCTTAGTTTACCTTAGGCTTGGGGCAAGGATCACTGAAACGTGCAAGTGACTTACTGAACCACTTCTCTAGCCTCAATTCTCTCTCGAATTTGGGTGGTATTTTTTGTTCCAATTTTCAGTGCTGTAATCCCTGAATTACCACTATCAGTATAAATTAAACCAGAGGGAGTAAGGCTTAGGCCCACCGAACCACTAATGCATTTAAAGGATTTCAAAGCCTGAATTCCATTTGCATCAGTTGGAGCTGGTTGGTAAAATACATTCTTTAAACACAGATCATAAAGTCCACAGTGTAAACGTTAGAAAAAAATTCCCTATGGTGTGTTTATTTGTATTCTAAACATCTCTGTCTTTGAGATGTTAAAGACCCTCTGCATGGGTGGAAATGACCAAATGATATGTAACATTCTTTGGAATGCATTGAGCAAATGTTTTTAAAAGTAGTTTGACTTTAGTGTTTAAAGTGCAAGTGGTAGAGCTGCTAGAAAAGCTGTTTTTCATTTAAAAGGGCACTACTTTTAACTAAACCTATTTCTGAGATGTATTAAGTTGCTTACTTTTTCTCCAACATAAAATATCAGTAAATAGGGGAGAGAAAGTTGCAACTTCCTATAAAAATCTTCTAGGACAAAACCCTTTGTCATTTTAATTTACTTGTCATTTTCATTTTTTAGTTATTCATAAGTTTAAAAGCTGAAGGCAAAATCATTTGTTGAAACGAAACAGCTATAAAAGGATTTTTTCATTTCCTGACTGAAAAAAAGCTTTGGAATCTTTAAAGTGATAGCCAGAGAAGCATCTGGGTTGCATTATCTGAATCCCTTGGAAATAAGGACATAACTGCTGGAAAATGCAGTAGAAAATTAAGATCTCTCATAGTTGTTGCAAATCTTTCCTTTTTTCCCCCAAGGTTTGCTGTTTGCCAGCAGGCTTCTTTCAGAAGCCGTGATGCTGCCGAGGCTCTGAGGGTCAAACCTGGCCTGGGCACCAACACCTCACCCTTAGCAGGACCAGGATTAGCTCCTCCAGGTTGCTCCTCAGCAGCTGGTGGATGCTCTGAGCTGGGGTTTTTCCATGGCTGGTGTCTTTCCCTTCAGGACATTAATCTGGAGGAAAAGCAACCAAATTTCTAACCCTGCATTGCCTGCATTTCTCCCCTACCTGTTGCACTTTTCTCTTTTTTTTTCCTACTCATCTCCCTAGGAAAAAGAAAAAGAAGAGGTATATTTTGACAGGTGATATTCTATTCATTATTTAATTTAAGAAACCCCAAACCCTTGCATCCTCACTTCTAAAATCTTGTTTTGTTGATTTGTCTTATAGGCTGCTTTATGCTGCTTTATGCTGTACTCACAGTACAAAGAGAATTATCATAACCTATGCCCCCCTCAATGTGTTGATAAGCAGGCCCTGCTCAGGCTATAAGGAGTCTTATGTCAAAAATAGATGTTGTTATAACAGATGAAAAAATATTCTATTTTGCACGTTGCTCTACTGCATAGAAGATTATTGTAGTACTTTGATATGCATCCTTCCAAGTGACAACAATTTACTGCCATTAGCATGTGCAAACACAACAAGCTGGCAAAGATTAACAGGCTCTATCATGTACCAACAGAGTTTGTCTGCCTGCCAGCATCATGTTCTTTCCCTAACTGTGTGTCTCTAAGAGAAGAATGTGACTTTTTGAAATCTTGCTACCGTTACTATTGTTATTCATTTAGTAGGGGGACAACATCTTGAGCATGTGTCGATTCTTAGAGTTATTTTTGATATCGTAACCCCTACTTATAAGCTGTTAAACAGATACTTTAAAACGTACAATGCCAGAATGGTGGGAATTAATGTACACAATAAAACTCAAACATACAGTCTTTTTATCAACACTAGCACTATTAAGAGAAGTAACCAATGCTGTAATGTTTATAGCAAGCCTGGGTATGTGTAAATAAATTTGACAGATTGAGCAATATATTTGTGAAATGATGCTCAGTATCCTCCAGAACATCTTTTAGTAGATGCTCCTCACACAGTTCAGCTATTTTTTTTCCCAAAGCAAGCAATGTATATTTTAATTTGTTTGCTATATATGTGCATAAACCTCTTATGTTGTTTTTTCTTTTCCTGGCTATTTAGAATATTAGAAGCTTTGCTCTAAAATATGCTAAAAATTAGGTGATTGTGCGTAAACAAATGGAATTTCACGGCATTTAGATGCTAAGTGCTTCGGAGGGGTTTCCAGGTTTGACAGTAGAGAATCGGTGTGGTAGAGCTACTATTTTGCTTAATGTTGCTTGTTACTGAAGGAAGTTCCCTCAAATCTGTTTTCATGTACCTTGTATTTCTATTTCTCTACATTCCTATCCTCTCTGTTTAATCCTAAAGTTAAATGAAGCAGACAATGCTTTAATAAATATGTAAATTCCAGTCAGAAAAATAAATTGTGTTAGGAGTAATCGGCAGTAGTATTTCCGCAGCAGATCTCATGAAGATGATGAATTAAGAAACTTTTTGAAGGTGAAAAACAATTACAGACTGTCATATAGCCACAAGACATGTTAAGGACCAAAGTGAGAGCAGTTCCAAGATGTCTTCATCCAGCACTTCATCCATGGCCTGCAAAGCCCTCACTTTAAAGGGAGGGCTGGTTTAAGTGTATTACTTGTAGGCTTCAAGAAACTCTCTTGTTCTGCTTTTCTTAAAATAAACACCCAGTTAGGACACATTGCTGGGAGTTTAGGGAACTTGAGCCTTTTTCCTTCTGCATCAAGATCTTAGCAGAGGTACCTATGTCACGGTGTCCAAAGCTTCTCATGCATGTGGCTCATCTCATGCCTGCAGCCCTTATCTTCCATGTCTTGGTGACTGTTCAACAACAGGGGTTCAAACACTTCTTTATCATGGTGTTGAAGGCACTGATGGCCTTTCTGTCCCTGCCCAGCCTCCCCTGGGCCTCCCTCCACCTCAGCCCATGGCCCAGAAGCCCCATTTCAGTTCAGTCTGAGGCTCTTGGTCCTTGCATGAGACAGTGCAGGGGTGCCCAGCTCCAGCCCTGTCTCTGTCCCTGTCTGACTCCAGGATGGTGGGTCCCTTGGACCCATGCCGTCGTCGTCTTCAGCCTCATCTCCTGCTACTCCTAACTGGAGTCTCTGGACAGCCTTTGGACCTGGCTTATCACTTGCCACATCCGGGGCTGTCAGAGGGCCCTGTTACCAGCTATTGGCTCTGCCTGTCATGTTCAGCCCTAATGGGACTGCACCTTTTGGTGAGGGCATGGCCCATCCTGGGATCACCCTCAGTTCCATCACTCCCGAAGCATCCTGCCTTCACAGACTCAAAACCCTAATCTTTGGCCTTGGCAAATAATCATGTTACATGTACAAAGAATGAAAGCTCACTCTTCTTCCCACCACTGTAATGTTCCAGGAAATGTACTTCTTAGTTTTTGCATCACTATCTAAAGATTCATCAAGCTTATGTAGAAGCACAGGAGGCCTGGGTTTAAATCTCTGTTCCCAGACAAGATTAGCAAGCAGATCTTTCAAACACATTTCCTACAATACTTGCCTGTTACATTAAATGAGACAGAGTTGTAGTTTATCAGTATTAGCTGGCTTTCCCTCAGATGTCCGGGAGATGTACTCTAAGGACACCTAGCAAATCACCCTCTAGCAGTCAGATAGATGAGACTTCCAGAGAATCCCACCAAGTCACAAATGTGAAATAGGCCTCCAAGTAGCCAGACGACAAGAGGGGTCAGGTGGTGATGAGACATTACTAGGAAAGCCCGATGTGGTGAAGGAATGTAGCAGTCTAGAACACCAGGAAATACCTGAGCAGAGGTTTTTTAGGAGTTTGGAAATATCTGTATGCTACATGTAAGCATTGTAGCTCACTGTGGTTGCTACCAATGCACATCTATTAGCAAGTATAGCAAAACAAAACATCTCTGTGAGTGTCCCTGTTCATTAGGACACAGGCTTTTTTTTCTAAACATAAATTTATGCAGACTAAACTCTTGTGAGACCCCAGTGAAAATAGTTGTAAAAGCACTTGGTGATGATTCACTTGTCTATATACAGTACATTATAACTGCCCCATTCTTTCCCAGGTATCTCCATGGGGTTGGCAGGTATGACATAGGATGTACAGGAGTCCCATGTCTCTCTGGGACAGCAGATAGAGGCCAGGTGAGATATCCCTAAATCCCACCCTTAGCTTTGGAATGACCTAGCTCAAACAGTAGAAGGCTTAAACCAAAATAAGCAAATTCATGCAGTTTTTTTACCTGGTTCTGATGAGATCTGCTGCTTACAAGGAGCTCTGCAGGAGAGAGCTACCAGAACTGCCTGTTCCCAGGCTACCTTACCTTTATACTGGCTGGCAGAAATCCAGTTCTTCAAGTCCTTCCCTAAGTGGCACAGAGTGAAGTTTGTGGCACACCACTTATGCCCACATTCACTTGTTACAGCATGTACTCTTTGGCACAGTAAACAAAGCGATCCTAACCTCCTCCCAGTGTTTGAAATCAGGAGGGGTGAGGGCTCTTGGTATGCAGACCAAAGCACTCGAAGCTTTGTAAAAAGTCAAGTCCCTGATCAAAGATGTAAAGAGAATGAAAAAAGGCCATTGGAAAAGCTGCAAGCTTCTGAAATGTCAGCACGAGTCAGAAGCGTGACAGACAAGTAGAGGCTTGAAACATGTGTCTTGGTACCTTTTACTGGACTCTTCTTAAGAAAACTAGTGCACCAGGCCTCCTTAGTCAAGCAGGACATAGCTGATGGGCAAGCAATGATATGTAACAGGAGGCTATAGCGATGCTTGAGTAGTCCTAACACATTTATGAAAGCCCGGCACATGTGCCAGTATGCTGCTGCAGACCCAGAAATATTATTTTCTGATTATTCTGAAATCCTGTCCAGCAGGGATGTGAGGGCTGAGCTGCCAAGGAACTGTACAAATCCTTCTCCTCATGAGCAGGAATGAAGCAAATGAGTGCCCACCTCTGCCAGTGTAAACAGGCTGTATTTCTGATTCCCTCTTCCTGCATGGCCAGGCTAATGGGATGGAGGAGTTTGGTTTGTTGACCCTGTTGCTGTGCTGCTTCACCAGCTTCCTGGGCTCCTGCCTGCAGCACCACAGCACAGGAAGGGACTTGGAACCATTCAGAAAGCAGAGCCAGCAATTGAACACAAAATTACTAAGGCAAACACAGTTGGAAAACTTCTCTTTTTTTTCTCTATCTCCTGAGTCATCCTGCAAAAAGATTTGGATTGCATTGTGTAAAAATATATATTCAACAGTGAAGTCTGGAATAAGGGAAAGTGATGTCACTCTTCTACTTTCAATCCAGAAAGGTTCACCTTGTTTTGGAAATGCTCCTTTCCCAGGAGTTAATATGAAAAAGTCATGTCTCACTATATTTGTTCATTCCTACACCACCAAATCTTCCACTGAGGAAAGAGATTAGAAAGGTTATCTTGCCATGTTTTTCTGTGCAATAATTTGATCAGTGCTACAAAGTCTTTTTGAAAAACTAGATGATCACATTCCTCTAGGCAGATTTCAATAGATATGTGACTCCATTCATGACCCATCATTTCCAATTAATATTTTAATGAGCAAGTTTTCATCAAAGAACCTCTTGAGGAAACAGCAAATTTTATTTGAAAGGAGAGATAATTTCTAAAACCTAAATTTTACATTTTTCTGCATTAACACTCGCCTTGAAGCTTGACTGAAAGAATTTGGTTGATCTGGTCAGAGAGATCAAGTCACTCAGATAACACAATAAAATTGTGGGTATTATTCATTAACCTGTCCCCAAAAAATGGCAATACATAAAAATGTAAGGATTTTAATGTAAAATTCAGGTACTGCATTATATTCAAGCAGCAGGCAAACTATGTAAATAAAGCTAATCTGCTACAGCTAAAGCAGATTTCTACTTCATAGGTTTGGTGGCCACATAAAGAAATACCTTTTTTTTTTGACTGTTGTTCATATGTATGTTCAACATAGAATGTTGAATTCTATGTATGCAGTAACATTTTCAGCAAGTAGACAAGACAGTTCTCACAGTGCTTATACGTCTATAGCTCAGGTTTTAATACTGTGAACTAAATAAACATTAACCAGGCACCACATGGGAGGTTCCTAGCTCTTCTCCCAGTGGTGCCCTATGCCCGAAAACATGTGCCCAGGGAGGCTTTGTTCACACTGCTGCAGAGTGGGCTGTACAAGAGCAGCGCTGCCTGTGACAGTGAGGCAGGTCGCCAGACCTGCTCACTTTGCAGAGATTTTAGAGATTCTTCTCAGTCGAGTTCCTCCTTATTTTCTAGATCTTGAGCCTGAGGACCATCTCTTGACACTTGCTTCCACGGGCTCAGGATTTAGCAATTTAGGACTTTTCCATTCAGCAGCTGGAACTGGGAGCAGGCGGATGGGATGAGCTGGGAATGGTGCTGTGGTCTAGCTAAAGGTGTGCATTTAATGTGAGTGGGACTGACTATATTAAAACCTTCATATGGCACTTCCTTTCACAAGTAAAGGGCCTTTGCTCAAGTTGCTTTGAGTCACTCTAGGAGTAAAAGGAGACAGGGTGAGTTAAAGCTACTCTTACCAGTTAAAAAGCTCAAGAAAGGATATGATGTAGTTTAGCTAAACCGGTTAAGACAGGTAAATTGCTCAGAGCTTCATTTAGGTAACTCTGAAAACCCCTGCTTATTGCAATTCCCATTTTTAGTTCTTTTTATGCAGGTCTATATGTTTTTGGTTTTAATGAATAAATGAATGAAAGTACCCAGTAGAAAGAGACCATAGGTAATTTCTAGTGTGATTCCTCATCTTGAACTGCTTTTGCTGAGAACAGATAGGATCAGGAGTTCAACAGATATATCCTGTCATAACTGCACTGACTTGACAAGAACTATGCCAGTGCTTTTAACCGCAACCACTGAAAAAAGCATGAGAAACACACCAGAGGAAACATCATAGATTTTTGAGGCAAGGAAAGGACCATTTGTCCCTTGGGCCCTCCGTGTGCTGTGCTTGGGGATATCTTATTTTGCAGGATGTACAGATGCAACAGTTTGTGGTAAGGAGGGGTCCTGTTCATCCTTTGGCTTTAAGGGTAGCACATTCATTTGGGGTCCAGGGGCTCTCATCCTGTTCTTGGCTTAGTCATCAGCCAGATGCAAGACTGTTTGGACTGTAGTTTGACTATCTGTAAAATGGTTGTTTACGACCTTTTAAAAGTATTTCAAGATTCACAGGCTGGATGTGCTATCAAAGAGCAGATATTTATTGGAATCGTCACACAAGTGACTTAAAAGCCACTAACTATTAAAAACAATAGGCATTAAGCTCTTACTGACATTTGGTTTTATGAGTTTTCAGTCATTTCTCCACACTACATAGTTTAAGCCTTGTGTGGCTTGAGCAGTGGTACAGCACCTTTGGGAAGTGTTGGCTTTCTGGGGCAGAAATTTTATAGCTCATCTGCAGAGAACATCTAGTGTGTTTAAGATACATTGGGTCTGCAGCATGCACAAAATAGACGTGCTGTTTCTTGAAAGGGTCAGATTCAATGCTCAGATGTTGCTTATCTGATCTCATGTGTAGCTATGAACATGAATAGCAATGCTAGACAGAATTTTCAGTCAGAAAAAGCATGCTTGGAGAAGCCTGTCTACAACCTAACACCAGCCAAATGCTCCACCTTCATAAACGAAAAGTATTATTTCTTCTGTACTCTATATTTTGTCAGCCAGCACTGCAGGAAATCCTCCAGGTATTGAAAAGTAATAATAAACATGCAGGAGTTAGCAAAACTGGCTGTCAATATACCAGCCAAGGAGTTGTATGATGTCAACCACCAAGCATCCCAGCAACTCACCTGACACTGTTTTAATCCACCATGGAGCAGATGAGGCCCCAGAACCTAGAGGTCACATCTCACCCTCGCCTTCCCTTTCCCTCCAAAGCTTTGCACTGTTCAGACACTTCATCTGGACACAGCTCAGGTGTATGCCATGGCCATTCATTTCCCTGCCCAGAGGCTCACTGGCACATAGATGGTGGCAGTGTCATAGGTCAAGGTACAGGCAGCCCTGGAGAGCACAGGCTGCTCCTGAGCCGGGCTCCACAGTGATGTTCACCACTGCGTTCAAGTGACACCACAGAGTACAGCCCTGGCACTATAAAGCTGCAAACTGAACATGTTCCTCTAAAACTCTGACTGCCAAGGTTGCACAGGACTAGTCACACTTTTAGTTTCTTATGAAGGTCTAATACGTATTTAATGACACCAAATTTTCTGCAATGCTGGTTGGTATTTTAATAGCCTTAATAAGAGCGCACATAAGTGGCATTATCACTTGCTTGTGTAACACTCTCCACCTTCACTGTGCTATGCCAGCAGTAACTGATGAATGCATATTTTATGAATTTCATCCACCTGGAGGTGTTTTCTCTGAGTAAAGCTTTAACTTCAGGGAAATAGGATGTGAGGTCAGTGTAGAAGTGGGTGTGAGAGATATCTGATGATCTTTTGGAGTTATAGATAAGCTTCCAACTTCTGCTGATGCAGAAATCAGTTTTAAAATAGATGGTTCCACTTAGGCCATTTATGTGCCTGCTGCTCCAGTCTCTACCAAGAACAGCAAACCTGCTGCATAAGTCAAGCCACCGAGAGGTAGGAATTCAAGATGGGGAGATGCCAGTGTGCCATCTTTCTTTCTGAAAAGGTCTTTTTCATCCATCCTCCGTATGACTAAAAAAATTATTAGCAAGAACAGGTGAAATGAACGATATTACTGGGCTACTCTATCAGTTTTTGGGTGTCTGATGAGAGCAGTTTACCAGCAGACTCATATACACCAACACTGGGAAAAAGTACAAAAACAAGCCTAAGATTATTTTAGGTCTTCTGTTTGACCTTGAAGGTTCTGCTTTACCCAAAATACCATGCTAACACAGGACTAATCTATCAAGTTTGAAAGATAAAAATTTTAGAACTATAGCCAGAAGAATCAAGAAGAAAGCTAAATCCTACATCTTGCTTCTGAGATCAGCCTTGGGCAAATGCTATAAGCCTTTATAGCAAATGCTATAAATACTTTTGAGGTTGTTACTCAAAAGATGGTTGTCAGCACCTCTGATGATAGGAGCCTGTTCTCAGGTGATACTGTGGACCCTCGGGGGGGGCAGATGTTGGCCAGACTTCTGCTGAGAACTTGTTCAGGTTGACTTTTGCTGTCATTATATACTTTGTCCACACACTGTGCGTCAGTACCTTGACGTCCTACACAGATCATCCTTTACTGGCACCACCCTTCTTCCTGTGCCTATTTCCAACTCTGCTAACATTCATCTCATGGCATCTCACAGGATGATGTGTGGGGGGTATCAGTTTGACACAGTTACCTGGGCTCCTTCCTTTGGGTCCCTCTTGATATTTGATCTTTTGCTTTTCATTTACCCATCTGGTGGCAGAAATAATCCCATCACACAAGTCCTATATGGCTGTATTCCGATTTCTTCCCCTTTCATGTACTTCCTGACTCTTTCCCCCCTGCCCCAAAAATACGTGAGGCCCTAGCAGCTAGTTTGAGCAGAACCTGTAACCGCTACCTGGGCAGCCACTAAAAATGTTGAAACAATTTTCTTTGCCAAAATTCCACCAGAAAAGTCAGGGATTGAACTGGCCGTTGAGTGCTATTTTTCACATACCGACAGAAAGTTTTTCCTATTGATTGGCAATTAGCCTGTTCTAAAAGAAGATTCAGGGTCAAATTCCCAGCTGGTCTAAATCTGAAAAGTCCCACTGATGTCTCTGATTTATTTTCCAAATGGTTTAAAAATTCAGCAGGGGCTTTAAACTGCCAATGTTATACATCAAACAGCTGGCTAAAATTCAGAAAGTTAGCACATTTTCTATGATGCTCTTTGACATTAAGTGTTCTTTACAGTCCAGATATAATCAATACAAGTGCTAGAGTGAATGTTCTGAAGGTTTAAAAAACCCCAGATGAACAAAAAACTAACAACAAAAAGCCATGGACCTGATCAACATACATTTTAGGAATAAGAGTCAAAATATGGAACCAAATTTTACATTCTGAGCCTTTGTTATCTTTTACAGGTGTGTGTTAGTTATCATAATGAATCAAAATTAAGTTTTCAGAGTCCTGCTCTTCTCTTGGATGGAAGTTTGATACTCCTATCAAAGTGACTGGAAGGAATTTGCTAGCTTTTGGTGGGCATGGACTGCATCCCTTGTAAAGCCAAATTCCCTGGCAGGTGTGGATATCACCTATGTACATAGCACAGTTGTTATGTTTTTCTTTCCTTTCTCTTTTCAGTTCTGCTTCTTGAAATACTCTACGTGTTGCTGTCTCAGACAAATATTCTAATGAAATGAAAGGCTCAGGAGCTGAATGGCCTTGGGAGAAGTAAGGTGGCAAAGGAAGACAAGGGAAGCTCTAGAATCTGCCTTTTCTCTGGTAACAGAGAAAGACTTGGTCGTAGGAGTTAAATATTGTCTGGACTTATTTCATAACTTCTGGAAAGTCTAATGCCAGGTCTGCTTCTAACATCTATATATTTTATGAAACTTCTGTAAACCTGGTAATTCTGACAGCAATTTTCCCTATGCTTCCTTCAGTTGCCTAATGAAGCAAAACTTTTTGGGGGCTGCTGCTCTGCAGTGTATTCATCTTATTTCTGGACATAAGTACAGCCATACTAAGTTTTCTCCATCTACTCCACATTGTTGTGCAACCAAGTCACTGCTACAGAAGTCTATATTGTATCAAGATAGGATCATGATATGTGTGATATAGAGTGGTGATATTTCATTTCACCAGTCAGAAACTCTGACAATCATTTTGATAAAGGCAAGACTAGGCTGTAAATTACTCATTTCCTTTTATTCTGTATTCATTTAAAACATAACTAAAGGCTTTTCTAACTTTAATATAATCATATCATTTTTATGTTTAGAATACAATAAATCACAATGCAGACTATTAAAAAAAAAGTGTAAGAAAATGTGTACTATTAAAATAAAAACAGTATACTCAGAAAGTGGAGAAAAAGATTTTACCACCTATAGAAACACCCACTTCTTCCCTCCCAGGAGTTACAAGTAAATCTTTTGTATTCATGTTGCCTTAACTGAATGCTAGTTAAGTCAGTGTTGCTTTCTAATAAAGACTCGTTTTCTTGGTAGCAGAGGCATGTAGTAGTCTTTATTTCAGAAATCCAGTCTTTAAACTAAGCACTTTTCCCTGAATACTCAGCTGCCATCCCTCCTCCCATGCTCTGGGAGAAGCAGGCCAGTGTCCAATTTGCCTAACGTAGGTGGCTGTGGTATATACAGTGATGAGTAGGAAAGTCTTTGCCTTCAGTACTCTCATTGTTCCAATGACCTGTGCCTGAAGATTTGAGAAAAAGCTCACCTTTTCTTTGCTGAAGAGCAAAAGCCCCATGTACCAGGAAACTGCAGAGCTGCTCCAGCTCTAAACAAATCTTCAGAGAATCATCCTTTGCTGACCTTTGTGATGGTTAAAGAATGAGCCACATTTTCCACAGCCACATCTAAGGTATAACTGCAGACAGTCTTGGCAGACTTCAACATAATCTTGCTTGTTTACTGAGAGAGAATCCTTACAGAAACATAGATTTCAGGAAGAGCTAACAAGTTCCTTCTTTCAAGAATTACTTGTTACCCAGAATCATAGCAAAAAAAAGATTCATTGCCATTGTTAAAATGTAGTTTTACTATCCTTGGACTAGTAGAGCATTGGCTTTCTGTTCAAGAGGCTTACCTTTACTTTATAAAGAAGCATAAGCTGAACTGAGCTACAAATCTTGTTTGAATAAGGATCTGAAACATCTTTTTTGGATAGGATGGTGGTGTTACACTTCTCCAAAACAAGGAAAGAACATGATTCCAAATATCCTGCCATGTGTGTGGTAGGTGATTATCAGCTCTTCTAGTTCATAACCACTCTCAAAACACGTTTGTAGACAGACCACATACACAAATTCTTAAAGACTCAGAAGAACAGAAGTCCCTAACAACAGCTAATATCTCACTTCTAATTACTGAAGAAGTCATGTGTAGCCAAGATTTTATTTTCTGTAAGTTCGTAGTGTATACCAGTCTGTGAAAGGTCATCTGAGTAAGCAACCCTGGTGGCTAAGCCACTGAATCTTTCTTTTTTCTTTTTAAAGATGGGCCTGTTCAGAAAATTGTGCATTAAAATGGGAGCCCAGTAGAAAATTCAGGTACTAGTTCAGCAAGTAAGAGTTCAACATAAATAATGATTTTAATGTAATTCTGTAATTTTCAGAAAATTACATACCTCAGACTTCCACCACTGGAGCACAAGGTGGAAGTACGTGCAAAAAGATGCAAGAGATCTGTAATTTGTTCCATTATTCTCAATACAATGACAGTGGTGATTAAATTATTCAATATAAACATAAAATAATCTGTCATAATTGAGAGTACTAGGGATTAGAGAGGGAGTTACTCTTTAATCCCCTCTACATGAAAATGAGTATAATAAAAACAAACTCCTAATTATTAATCTGACTCATTAAGTGCTCTTAGGAGCCCTATTCCCATCAATTTAAATACAGAATTAAAATTAAATTAAAAATGAATGTGCAATGCAATCTGTACAGTGTTTAAATGTTACATTTAAGAGTGTTCTTGCTGAGTTTAACCATCTTTTCAGGGAGTTAAGCATCTGAATTATGCCAAGGCAAATCTTGCACTTGACTGTCAAACTGATTTGCAGCAAAGCCCCAGACTGGGATTAAGATTGACATTCAGACATCTGGAACAGGTTGAGTGATGAAGAAAAATCCTTCTCTTTAAGATCAAGCAGCAGAAATAGGCAAGAAGGTGCAGCATTACCCTTCAGCTGCCTCAAGGCTAATGGGAGGAAAATAGTACTGAATAAGTTAGGATGACTGGGACAAGGGCTGCCTACATCAGATTAGAATTTGTGATTAATTTGGAACACTAACTTAACCTTGCTGTCACCTGGACTTGTACCTCCTAACTGGCTACTCAGGCAGATGGGGTTTGCCTGATTGGATCTAGAGGAAGGAACAAGGCCATGAATTTTACAGTTACTTCAGGGCATGACTGCAACCAAGTGCCAGCTTCAAGCATCTGTCCTTTGCAAGAATGACAGTAAATAGAAGCAAAAAGAGAAGATATCTTTGTCAACATAAAGCCAGCAAGATATGTGGTACAGTGTGTCAATACCAGAGAATTATTACAAATGGACATTCCAAATAACCTGAAACTCAGCATTAGTATCAGATTTTTAATTTCAAAGTGACTCATAGAAGAGCCTAGGAGGGTGATCAGCAGGTAGTAATGTCAGAGCAGTTTTCCTTATGTCCCGTTCTCTTTCAAAACTGCAAACCCATTTTAATAACCTTGGTTGACTCTGCTAAAAGATTAGATGTACTGAAAATTGTACACAGCTTCAATTATTAGTGATATACATGCAGATTTTTAGCTGACTCTGTTTATCTTTTTGCTAGGTGAAAGAACATTTAAGGTTATCCTCATACCTTAAACCAATATATATTGTTAAATACCAAATTACACAGGGTATTTATTGGGTATCTATATGCTTAGTAGCTTATTGAAACCTCTAACAACTTAAATAATGAGCTCTTTTAGATGCTTTTTAGACATATTTGTGTTTAGGTGCTGAAGTGCTGGGGCTTGAGTTGTGGGCCCCAAGCTGGAGTTGACCTGTGAATGAGTCACAACCTAGCAGAATGTTTTGGTTTTCTTATTGGCTTCATGTTCCAGAGGCAGAACCTGCCCCACCTGTGTCTTTGTGGTTCCACGCTCACACAGGTGGTGATGGCTGGGGTCGTGGGCGAGGCCAGCGCTATATCAACCAGGAGCCAATGAGTTAGAGGAGCTTCTTGTTGGGTGTGGCTTCTGTTGGGGCTGATTATATCTTGCTGAGCTCTCTTAGTGTGGTCCTTCCATGTGAAGGGCCCCTGAGGGAGCCATCTCTGTCCATTCTGTCCAGCAGGCGGTGCTGGCACCACAGTGGGCAGCAGAGGAGCTGGGCCCACAGGAATTTATGGCAGGACTGTTTGAAAGAAGACTTCTGAGGGAACATTGCTGAATTTAGCATTGGCCTGTGTGATTAGGCAACTGATGGCAGCATAAAATGATGATGGATGAATCAGCACAACAGATGCCTGCACAAGCTTTCTCAAAACTTGGTTTTGCTTGTAATGCATGCCTTCTGATCTCTTTAGGAATCTTGTAGCATGGAAGTGGTACCTGTTAAGGTCTCAAGACCCTTGTGGTGTACTCTGGAGGCAGTTCAGCTTGATGTAAGGCCTATTGAAACCAAGTGAAGCTTACCATTAACTTCAGATGGCTTTGGGTCAGACCACCAAAAGCACTGACTGAAATTTCTGTGCTTATCATCTGTCCTCTGATTTTCGGTTTCATATATTATTATTTTCACATGGTATTACTAAGAAATGTTTAGCATCACAAAACATGAAAGGAAGAACCACAATTTGTACTATAAGAAGATAAAGTGTCTTTATTATACTTGAAAACATCCATTCTCATGGTTATACAGAGATAGTGGGTATAATAACATAAACTGAACATTAATCCTCTGCAGGGGAAAAAAAAAAAAGCCTACAGCTAGAATAATTTTTTCCACCATCAACTTTACTGTGACATGCAGCATTACATTCTACATACCATGTGTGACAATTTTAACCATGCAGCTGCTGATAGCCCAGGTGCAGATTTTCAGGCCTGTTTAGGTGTCTAACTCCTACTGAAACCCATAAAATTATTTACTCACCATAGTGCTTAGTTTTGGCATGCCTAAATCTTAAGGGCTTGGACACTGAGAGGAAGTCACAGTCTGAAGTTTAAGAAGTCTGATTCCTTATAAGATGCCCTATAGCAGTTAGATCCCAGGAAATAAAATTGCAAATGCCAGCACATCAGTTGATGATTGTGAAACATAGCCAATGGGAAACACAAAAAGAAAACAGAAATCCAAAAAGTTATAAAACTGATCAGTCCAGCTGATTGATACAAATTTATACCAGATCTCATATAAGCTGAGTGTCCAGCCTCAAAAGGAGAGGGATGCTAGTAAAAGAGTCAGAAGAAGCACTTGGTTCAGCTTTCCCCATAAGAATACACTCTGCATGTGGGGTACTCTGTTCTGAGGGGTAATCTCCTGTGGTTGGGGAAGTACCTCCTCACTGTGCCATCTTGCAGATCATCACGGTCACACTGCAGATCTTGGCTACTTGAACCTCACAAAATAATCTGGCCTGCCACTACTGCTGAGAGAGGGATTGAAACTTGATAGATACTTCTGAAATATCTGAAAGTCCAGTTTTGTTATACTGGCCTATGCTTTGTTGTTTGCCTACCTGGGCTGTAATAATTAAGAATTCAAATTCTCAGTGTAACCTGGTGTAGTGGGCTAAGCTTGGCTGAGCACCAGGTGCCCACCAAGCCACTCTATCACCCCCCGCTTTTTCTTCCCCTCTCCCTCCTCAGCAGAGCAAAAAGAAAGGGGAGGAAAATAAGATGAGAAACAAAAAGCAGTTTAATAATAATAGAAGCAAAAGCTAAGAAAATCCGCGTGCCGAAGTAAAGGAAAACAAAAGTTTTATTCTCTGCTTCCCATCAGTAGGCGATGTCTGGCCCCTCCCTAAGAAGCAGGGCTCCCAGATGCGTAGCGGTTGCTCTGCAGGACAATGGAACGGCCCCCCCTCTCCTCCTCCTTTTCCCTCGCTTTTATAGTTGAGCTGACGTCCTATGGTATGGAATATCCCTTTGGTCAGTTCAGGTCAGCTGTCCTTGTTGTGTCCCCTTGTTGCGGTCCGGGTGCAAGTGTCCGTGCTGCCTCCCAAAAAGGAAGGGGATCGAGGGCAAAGCGAGATACTTTCCCAGCAAGCTCATAGGCAACCACGGACATACATGAGTATTTAACAAGTTTATTGCCAAATATATTCACATAAACGGTATCTACTCTATAGAGATATTATGATATCAAAGGACGCCACACCCGCCCACTCACTCCCCCTTAGTCAACCTGGTGTGGTGAGTGCCTGTGTGTATATGTCGGTTTCTACCCTCTTCTGGCATGTGGCGATGGTCTGGTCGACAACGCTCGGCCGGCAGACTCGGGCGGTTCCGATGATGATGGCGACTTGCCAGCTTTTCAGCGCGATCGGAGTCTCTCTCTGACGGCGATGATGATGACGGCTTTTTGCCATGGTTTTTTCGGCAGCGGCACGCGGCTCACGACTCGGCAGTGGCGTGCGGCTTCTTCGGCGCAGCGCTCCCAGCTTGGGGCAGCAGGGTTCTTCAGCACAGTGGCCCTGGCTTGGGCGGAGCCAGCAACAGCTTCTTGCTGTAATTTCTTTTAGTTTTAGGCGTGGGCTCTCAACTTGGAGCAGCGCCAGTGACGCGGGGCAGGCAGCAGCTTGGCTTGGTGCCACTCCTGCGGCAGTGGCTTTTCCCCTCCCCGCCATGCTCGGTTCAGGCTTCCTGGGCGGCAGGAGGCACTTAGAACTCTTAAAGTGTCAGGTTTCTTTAAGTGGCAGGAGGCAGCAGATTCTCTCCTCCCTCCTGCCTTCTTCTCCGGCGGCAGGAGGTGGCAGCTTCCCCTCCTCCACCTTGCTTCAAACCTTTCGGCATTTGGACTTGGCACAGTTCCAGCAGCGGCCAGCAGTGGCGCGGGGGGTGTCTGGCTTCTGCGGCAGCTCAGTTCAGCTGCTTGCCCCCTCCCTCCTTCCTCCCCTGGCTGTGAGGCCTCGGAGGGGGTGAAGGAGGTGGGGGGAGGCTTGGCAGCAGCGAACCTTCTCTCTGGACAATGCAGCGGAAAGAGGGAGTTTTTGTTTTCTTTTGAGTTTTTAGACCTTGTCACCTCTGCAACTTCCGAATTCCAGCAGAACCATGGCATCATGGAGGCTGTAGTTCTTTTTAACTGACTAAAAAAGACATTTCAAAATAATGGGTCAGTTTACCACAGGTGGGTTAACCTTGGCCGAGTGCCAGGTGCCCACCAAGCCGCTCTATCACTCCCCCTTTTCTTGCCCTCTCCCTCCTCAGCAGAGCAAAAAGAAAGGGGAGGAAAAGAAGATGAGAAACAAAAAAAGCAGTTTAATAATAATAGGAGAAAAAGCCAAGGAAATCTACATGTGGAAGCAAAGGAAAACAAAGTTTTATTCTCTGCTTCCCATCAGTAGGCAATGTTTGGCCACTCCTGAGAAGCAGGGCCCCAAGACGTGTAGTGGTTGCTTTGGAGGACAATGGAACACGCCCACTCCCCCCCCCTTCTGTCCTCCACCTTTTCCCTAGTTTTATAGCTGAGCTGACGTCATGTGGTATGGAATATCCCTTTGGTCAGTTTGGGTCAGCTGTTCTGGTTGTGTCCCATCCCAAGATCTTGCCCACCCGTCCCACTGGGCGGGTGAATGTTGGGAAGAGCCTTGGTGCTGTGCTCAGCAGTAGTCACAACACGGGTGTGTTATCAACACCCTTCTAGC
>JAVSBS010021424.1:26493-40164 GCA_033124195.1 Coracias cyanogaster
GTTATCAACACCCTTCTAGCTCCTAGCACAAAAACACTGCTGCTATGTGGAAAACCAGCTCAGCCAGACCCACTACAAAAGTCTGCCCTCTTTTAGGTGAAAACCACTACCCCTTGTCCTGTTGTATTGCAGTACAGGCCTGCTTTATAAAGACTGTCTCTGTCCCCATCTTTCTTATAGGCCCCCTTTAACTGCTGAAAGGCTGCAATAAGGTCTCCCTAGAGCCTGCTCATCTCCAGCCTGAACAACCCCAGCTCGCTCATCCTGTCCTTGTAGGAGAGATGTTCTACTCCTCTGCATATTTTTGTGGCCTTCCTCTGGACCTGCTCCAACAAGTTCAAGTCCTTCTTGTGCTGAGGACTCCAGAGCTGGATGCAGTACTCCAGATGAGGCCTGAGTAGAGCAGCAGAATCACTTCCCTCAACCTGCTGACACTTTTTTTGATGCAGCCTAGGCTCAGGTTGCCCTTCTGGGGTGTGAGCACATGTTGCCAGCTGATGTCTAGCTTTTTACCCACCAGTAACCCCAAGTCCTTTTCCGCAGGACTGCTCTCAATCCCATCATCCCCCAGCCTGTATTGATAGTGAAAATTGCCTTGACTTGGGTGAGGACCCTGCACTTGGTCTCATTGAACCTCATGAGGTTCCTGCAGGCCCACTTCTCAAGCTGGTCTAGGTCCCTCTGGATGGCATTCTGTTCCTCAGGCATGTCAATTGCACCACTCAGCTTGGTGGCACCTTCAGACTTGCTGAGGATGCACTCAATCCCACTGTCTTTCGCTTGTACTACAAGGAATCCTTAAAGCCAGACACAGATTGCTGTTTGCTGAAATGAAGCTTTGGTTGCTTACAGTAAGCTGAAGATTAAAGTCTCTGATTACCTGCTTTGTGCATTTAAAGCATGGGAGAGGCTGCTTGTTTATTTTACTTGTGGAGATGTGTGATCCTGCATTTTTGGAGTGCAGAAGAAATCCTGAGAGACAGGGGAGCCAGTAGGTTTAGAGGAGATATGAATTTGTCAAGGGCAGGTCCCCAACTCAGGAAGGTGTCTTCTGCTTTAGGGCAGCTGAGAATTGCTTTTATGGAGTACTCCAATGCAACATAAGGCACAGCAGTGAGACCTAATGCCAGGAAACATGCAGTCCAAGCACATGGGTATGTGAGTCTGGAGGACAGTTTCTGGCTCTTGCAGTGTTCTGCCAGTATAAGGTGCCACACTGTGTAGACTGACACTTCTGGATTTCACAGAAAGGAAGTATTTTGTAGGTGACCTAAAGAGAATGAACTATTGCATGGTGTAGCTTGAAAGGTGTTCCCATTGCCTGCAGGGCAGAGATCTGATCCAGTTCCTGCTGGAAGGCTCCTGGCAGGTAGGGGTCCACAGCCAGATCCCGAGCTTGCTGACTGTCATGAGCTAGTTGGATGGTGTATTGGTTTAGTAAAAGCCCTGGCGGGAGCTGTGCCGCCTGGCTCTGCCGCACTGGCGCTGCCGCTCCCCGCCCCCTCTCGCCCTGCGGCAGCCACGAACAGGGAAAGAAAAAGCCCTTTTGAGTTGAGATAAGGAAGGTTTAATATAAAAACATGTAAGAAAACGCTGCAGCAACAATATTAAGGAAAGAAGTAATACACAGAAAAAGGCAATACCAGAAATAAAGAGACGAACCGAACACACCTGCTCCGCCCGAAAGCGCTGAAGCTGAACTGAACTGAAGGAACTGCCCTCCCTGGGAAGCTAACCTCCAGGGCAGGACGTCATCATGGTGTCGAATAGCTGCATCAAATTAACCCTGTCCTGTCTGAACCAGGACAAATGGTTAAGCAAGTCATTGACTTCTCTGCACGTAAGTCTTTCCTTCTGTAAATATTAGTCTGAATTGGGATCAGGAAGCCGTGCTCCATATAGGCAAGCTGCTGCACTGATGAGAACTGCTGATCTCCTGATGGTGGCTGGCTGGGTTGACTGCCATCTGGGTGACTTTGATTGTTAAGATTTTATTGTCTTCCCTGTTGGCTTTCTTTCATCCTGGTTGGTGTCTCTGCTCTCACTAGTTCTCCTTGACTTTCCTCTTCCAGATTTCATCCTCATGGCACAGGGTATTCACATGCATGCTTCCAGGATCCAGTGGGGCTTGGTTATGTGCTTCCTGTGCTATTTTGGCACCTTTGCAGTAGAGTTCAGGCACTACAGATTTGAGATTGTTTGCTCTGAGTACCAGGAAAACTTTCTGAGCTTCTCCGAAAGCTTATCGGAAGCCTCAGAGTACCAGACAGATCAGGTGTAGCCTGTCCTCTGGCAAAGGGGGAGGAGGGCAGGTGTGGTCTCATGGGTTAAACATGACTTCACTTACACTTTTTTGATTAATTTCTTTTCATGTGCAATCATGATTGTATTTGCCAAAGGGCTCTGAGGGTGTCTGTCTTATTAAAAGCCAAACAAAATAGCTGTCTGCTGGAAGAGGAGTGGATCCTTCTTTGTTGCAGCATGAGACAGCACAAGCTGTTTAGTGACTCTGAGTGGCTCTGTCACACTCCTCTTGGTCAAAACGTTGAACAGCCAGTCCTTGCGATGCCCCTCTGACAGGCACTCTTCAGCCTGTTCTACAGTGGCGGAGAAGGAAAAGGACTTCTATGGGCACCAAGAGTCTTCAGGAGTCACTGGTTCCTGACTTGCCAGACTGCATCTTCTTTGTGTTTCTTATGTTGTTTTCTGGCTGCCAACTGGTGTAACTTGGTAGGGAGAGAAAGAGCATTTGTTTCTTCTGGACTTGGAAGCAGGCAGCGGAAGATCTCAGCTGACTGGTTTTTATGGTGAGCAGGCAGGTGTCTTCCAGCCTGGAAACCAGCCAACAGTAAAGCTGGGTTTAGGAGAAACTGTGCTGTGATCAGGAAGAGACTTGGCTGATGCTGCCTTGTAGATTTGCAGACCATCACCAGACCAGAGGAGACGGCACAGTAGGGTGCTGTGCTTCATGCTTCAGACTCAACAGTGGAGGCTGGTGGAAGCGAGATGATGAATTAAGAGGGGAATGCCTGTGTGCTCTGAAGATGACTCAGAAATGGCTGCTCTTTGTGTAGTGCTTCCACCACATACCATGTGTAATATTGCAAAAGCTTTTTTTTTCTTTTTCCTGGTTCACTGAGGGGGAAAACATTGTGTTAGAGACACTGGGCTTGCCTGCAATGAGAACAGAACCATTGCAGGTGATTATGGGCACAAGAGTTGGTTTTCCTCCTTGTGCACTTAGAAGTAAAACTTCAGACATGCTGACACTAGGCCTGGGCTCTGGACCCCTCAGTGTGGCCAGCTGTCCTGAGTGGAGTCTGCCACAGGTTTAAGAGGGCTTCCAACGTGCAGGGAGGCAGTTCTGTCCTGGAGGTTGAGTGATGTGGCCTGAGGGCTGGAGGTGCAGGAAGGGAACAGCAAAATCAGACGGGCTTCTCTCTCCCTGAAGGAAAGGCTGCTGTATTGGCTGGGCAGGGGAGTGATGGGAATTGCTTCTCATGAACATGGTTCCTCTTTTTCTTGACTCAGAGTCAGCTTAGGTATCTTGTCTGAGGTGCAGGAAAATAAGCAGAAACTAAAATGGCGGCAAAAGGCACCTGGAGGGGAACTCAACTCATACTGCACCGTGGCATATCTGACATAGAGGGGGAAAAGGCACGAGGGCATTGTTTTCTGCAAAGATTAGAGGGCTAGCCTGAAAGAAGAAATTCAGGAGAAACAGTTGAGAAAAACTTCTGTCAAAACTGGTGTTATGTAGCAGGCTTTCAGCTAGCCCTTTACTTCATCTTCTGTGGTCCAGAATTTGTTCTCAGGCAGCTGTCATAAATCCAGAGCACCTCCAGCCACTGGAGAGATGTCAGAAACTGCTGAAGGCCTCCTTATAGCTGTGCTATTGAAGGGACATGCTGAGGGTTACCTAAGGACACAGCAGTGTAAGGAGCAGGGCTCCCCAACAGCCTATGTATAGGGCTCCTCCTGGGCTATGGCAGGAGAATATGCAGGTGGGGATCCTCTTACATGGGCACACGCAGTCAATGCATATGGAACACAAAACAGCTATTTGTTCTAAGGGTGTTTTACTGTAAATAGTCCACTGTGACTTTTTTTTTATTAAATGAATTAATACTTTCAGTTTATCATTACGGATTTGTAATTCTATCAAAGGGAAAAAAAGATTATGGTTGTGATTTCTTTTTTTCTTTCTCTTCCTATATGCAATCTAAATTGAACTTCAGGTTTTTGGTGATAATCTGTACAGCACATTTCAGTACAACTAAATGACAACTGATACACACTGAAACATGACCACTAAATAAAGTGCTTTTATGGAGAAAGTGAGTTTTATTTTTGTCCCCTACCCCACACATACTTTCCTCATGGCAAATGCAAAACTAAAGGTATTTACAGCATCATAATTAAAATTAACACTTAAGGAAGCCAGGGAGTATTCAGCCATGCAGATATACTTATTCTAACAGTGCTAATTAGCAGCCTCTCTCTTGGAGGAGGATCACGCTCATTACACAGTCCAAAAAGGTATCCAGACTAGCTGCCTTACGGCCTTACCTGCTACCATAAAAGTTTTAGAAGGGCAATGCTGGCATGAGGTGGTTTCCTCCCAGAATGCCTTGCTCATTCTCTATACAGCAGTATCTCTCAACAGGGACAGCTGTAGGCATAGATCAGAACTCAGGATGGCAACATGCATGTTAGTATTCTATTTGGGCCGTTCATGAGGGCACGCACAAGTGCACCTGTGCAGAAATGTCTAAGTAGCAAGTGACACCCACGCACAAAGTGCCAACATCAAAGAACTGGGGTTTCAAACTGCCTCTACCTCCACTATTACTAGGTACAACCTAGCTGTGGCTCTTGCTCCTGCACCCCTACAGAGCCCTTACAATAATTGTAAGACAGTTTGGGGAGGTAATACAGCTTCCTTGGCAGAACAGCATTGTCTGCCTTAAATAAAGGGCCAAGCAGGGTGAAAGCAGGAAAACAAATTCTTCACAGGTTTAAAAAACAAGATATTTGCCTTTAGGTGCTGGGATTACTGGTGATAGACAGGAAGGCTAAATATAAGGGTGGAGTGAACACACCATCTGACATAAATTAGCACAAGTTAGGTAGCATGAGTGAAAAGGTCAGGGTTTTAATTCTCATTAAATACAGCAGTATGTGTCCTTTAGGAGCAGTTTTGTCAACTTTTGCTGTCCAGTGCTATGAACATGTGACAGGGTGAGAGGGAACTCCAGGGGTTAGTGCTAAGGGAGATACTTTAGAAATGTGGTCAAGCTGACTTTGGTGTTCAGCCAGTTGGATCCCATATCACATCACAATGCATCAGTGAGGTGAGTCTAGAATTTAATTTTTAAAGCTATATTTATAGATACTCTACTTCATGGTGGTAGGCTGGCTGTGTAGCTCTAAGCCGCTTCCATATGCAAGTTGTACTGTTTTGTACCTGAACCTGCTGTGGATATAGCCAAGATTTAAGTTGTTCCTGGTCTAAAGAGCTTGCCTGCAGCAAGGGCTGGCTTTTTGTGTGGCAGCCCACATTTGGTGTTTTTATTTGGGCATCCTAACCCCTCTCGCTTCAAAAGTTTTTACTTAGCCAGCAACCCTATCTGCAGGGAGAAGCTCATATCCCGTCATGGTCCCTAGAGGTCCCTCTGGACAGGCAGACATACCCTTTGTTTGCAGACAGTTTCTAAAAATGTAGCTCATGGTGGAGTGTCTCAGCACCATATTTCAATGGGTGAGTCTGAAGGAAGGCTCCCCTGAGCTAACTGCTAGCTGGGAAAGCTGAGGAACAGCAAGGCTCATGGGTGCTGCTCCGCATCCTGTTCCTAGCTCTAGCTGGCTGCTGCAGGCCTCCGTCCTACTGCATGAGGTACCCCATACCATACTCTCCATCCATACCTCCCTACACCAATCGTGGGTCCAAGACATGACGTGGGTTTGGTTTTAAATTCTGATTATGGGCAAAATTACCTAACATTACACAAGGACAATTCAGATGAAGCACAGTCTTTTGTGTGTGCACTACTTTCCCTAAGTGGAGGAAGGCAGGAAAAGTTCAGTGAAAGATGAGATGAGGCTGTAATACGATTTCTCATCATCCGTCAGTCCTGCGTTGCCTGCTCTTGTCACCACAGCCACATGAGTATCCGCTTCCTTGGCCGCGTTGGCCTCTGAAACAAACAGAGGTGGGGAGAGTGGAGATGAGATATGCCTACTAACATCTCCACATAAAGATCTTTAAGCCTCAAAGATGCCCCAAAACACTGAAGTGCTTTTAAAGGTTGAGAGTAAGAGAGCAGTGTTTGCACATGGCACTGCAGGGCTCTAGAGAGGGACCAGCTCCCAGCAGATCTGCTGTGGATAAGTGTAGCTGCTATGTAACTCGAGCAGAGGGGAGCTGGCTATCTCCTCCCCTCTCCCAGCTGATGTCTGTCCAAGGCACCCTGTAAGGCAGCACATAGTGGCATCTCGATTTTTGGCCCAAACAAGCTGGGCTGTGGTCAGGCTGTGGAGTTAGTGAGTCCAACGCCCCCTGCTGGGAGTCACTTCTCACAAGTTTCCTCAAGGCCAGCAGGAAGAAGGAGGTAACTGCAAACTCCCACCAGCTGATGAGGAGGTAAGGACTAACTATTGGGGACTGAGTAGGCTTCGACTGAGATCACAACCCAGTGCCATTTCTGCCAGAAAGATGTTTCCAGCAAAGACAGGAAATTAAATTAGCTTCCTGAGCCTGCCTTTCCAGGGGTCAAGTCTACGTGACCAGGAGCAACATTTTCCTTTTGCTGAACACAACCTAACAGTAAGTGGCAAAAAGAACCAGCCACCACAAGTGCCACGTAGCTGCACAGCAGACATTGTCCATTCCCTTGAGCACAAGTCTCAAAAACTGCTGACGTCGTTTGTAAATGAGGCATGCCAACTGCTTCAGCAAATGCTCTACTCCCTGCTTGCTGGTGGAAGGGCAGGTTTTCTACTTGACCTATCTGCCTTCACTGCAAACCTGCTCACAGATATCCCACTGCTGTGTGAGAGCCTGGATGTGTAAGGAAGGAGCAGCAGTCAGGGCGGATGCCACCGAAGCAAGGTGGTCTGCAGCATTTCTGGGGTGTTTGTGACAAACTGCTGTGTCAGCAGCATGTGTTTAAAGAGCACCTGCCTCCCTCAGGCAAGAGCCAGCAAGAATGGCAAGCCACCTACCTCGAGGGACATCTGTCAAGAAGAGGATGTTGTTGGTGGCACACCCAATACTAGCAGCAATCCTTCTGTAGCTCTCACTTTCTACCTTGGGGCCTATTTTGGTGTCAAAGTGGCCATCAAAGAGCTGAAAGAGAGAGAAAAGCAAAAGCAGTTGCTGAGTGCCATCTGAAGAGCAAGGCTAAACCTTGCTCCTGATCAAGATGTCCCCTTTCCTTTCTACCATAGTGGGGGGGGGGCTGATACAGCCATGCTAGCATACCCAACTGGCTGAGCTTAACTGCTGCAGGTCAAACCCACTGCCCCACCTTCCTGTCCCAGACTCTAGTCATGAAGTGTTATGATAAGAGCAGTTGGAAAGGGAAGTGCTCTGCAAAGGGAGACGCTGTAAGGAAGGTGATATGATTATCTACCTCTCGGATATCACCTTCTGTAGAGTATCCAAACAGAAGCTTCTGGGCCTCAATGCTGCCTGAGGAGTAGATATAGACCTTCATCCCTGCTTCCCGCCACTTCCGGATGGCTGGAACCACATCCTCGAAGATTCTGGAGAAAAACAAGGCAGCAGGTAAGGGCAAACCCAGAGTCACACCTTTAGCTGAGGCACTATGACAACCATCGCATTAGTTTTCGAGTGGCCTTCATTCTCTATCCACTCAGGGCTTCTGCAACCAGGGAGTCTATTTCAGCAGCAGGCAATATATCCTTCGCTCCAGCCCAACCGAGCAGCTCATTGACTGCTATGCAGACAGCAGCTCTGATAAGCTGGTTCAGACATTTGGCAGGAGTTCCTCCAGCCCCTTCAACTTGGAAAGGGGAGGAAAGGTTGGGGAAAATGGCATCTATCCTTGCACAGTGCTGGGAAAGCAAAATACCAGTCTAGCAGCGGGCTGGTAAGTTTCAAAACGTGAACTCCCTCTAACTCTGGGGTAGTAGCAGCCTGAAGGAAGCCCAGCAGCAGGGGGCAAAGCTGTGAATCAGGAGAAGGAGGACTAAAGCCAAGGCAACTGTTGTATAACTGCTAACAGACGTGTTTGTCAGTTCCCTCATACCCTTCTCATTTATACCAGGAGACCTCTCCAGTGCTGCACTTACATGTATGTAAAACCTGTCTGTATGCAAAAGATGTTTACAAGATGACCCATGTACTAGCGAAAAATGAAGGCTGGAGGATGCTCAAGAGGGACAAAGTGAAGCTGACAATAAATCCTTCAATACATGTGATGGGTGATACGGAAAAGCCATGGAATGCCTTGGAAGGGCAGGGAGGAGGTTTGAGTTTGATATGGCAGAAGTATGGAAAGAGAAGCTGGAGGATGTATGGTCCCCAGGGAACCAAGTTTTCCTCTCAGTTCAAATTGCACCTGCACTGCACAGCTCTGTGTACCCACTTGGGCCAAGGCAGAAAGGTTCTCCCTAGCTTTATAGCTGAGCTGACATCATATGGTCTGGAATATCCCTTTGGTCAGTTTGGGTCAGCTGTCCTGATTGTGTCCCCTCCCAAGATCTTGCCCACCCCATCCCACCTGGGGGGTGAATGTTGGGAAGAGCCTTGGTGCTGTACGAGCACTGCTCAGGAGCAGTCAAAACACAGGTGTGTTATCAGCACCCTTCTAGCTCCCAGCACAAAACCACTCCTGCTATGTGGAAAACCAGCTCAGCTAGACCCAGTACACGTGGATTTTGAGGCTTTTCTCTGAACACAGAGTAGCAGGAAATCACTTGAAAAAAATATTTTGGTCACTGCAAAAAAACTCCAACCTTCTAGCTCTCAATGGAAGGAAGCAGTATGACAGAGCGGGATTGTGCTTTGATAAAAACATTGCATCTCTGCCTAAAGAGGAAATGTGGCTTACATGCCTTGATTAAAACTGAAGTGGGATATAGGGCTCTCAGACCAAAACTTCCACCTCCAACAACATCTGCCAAGGGCTGCTTACCTCAAAACCAGCCAAACCCCACAGCACCTGAAGTGGTCCTCAGGAGGTGCCTGCCTCCCTAATGGGTTAGCTTCTATTTTAGTTGTCCCCACTTCAATGGATATATTGGGTGGGGTAAATCTGGGTTTCTGTACCTGGATGCATGTTTGGATAACAAGGAATATCATAACATTTATATAAGATTTATTTACGTATTACAGACAGTTCTTAATTTAACACATTGACAGAAGTGTTTGAAATTTGATTTTATAAGAACTGGCTCTTTTTCCCATTGTTTAGTTACTATGAGCAGTACGGTGTGACCTTAAAAAAGACAGCAAGAAGAGTCAAAATTAACATCTAATCCAATGCTGCTCAGAAAACATTGAGACATTTTGTTTCCTATTAGCATGTACTTCAGTCCTAGAGCACAAGCGGAATGTCAAATTTTTTGTACCTCTCCCTTGAAAAAATCCACCAGAATCAGCATTTTGATTTTAACAAACTGCATTTTTCTGAGAAAGCCATTCATTAAAATAAATTCAACCAAAATACCCATTGTTTTCTTCACTATAAAAATATACTTTAGACAGTTTTTAGTGCATCTCCTACATTTATTTTTTGAAATAAATAGCCTGAATTTAATTTATATTTTTTCTTTTAAAGAAGTATCATTCTAAACTCAATTTATTTCTTATTGAATGGCTGTGGTTTAGTCACAATCTCTCTAACTTAAAGGGAATTTTAAGTATTTCTTTCTACAATGGAGTTCTGTCAAAAAAATTAATGAAAGTTCTCACTTGCCTTCAAGAGCTCTAGTAACATAATGTTTGTTCACCTTACAATTGTTTGTTTAACATCGTTATTATGGCAATAACTCACTGAGGTTAGATATGAGGATAATAGCATATGTTCGAAGAACCAAAAGCTCCTAAGAGGTACAAAATCATAAAGATCTAAGCCTGATGAGATGTTTAAGGTTCTGGGGCAAAAGGAATAATGGAGGCCAATGGGCTTTGGGTGGTATGTTTGCCAGGGTCAAATAGAAAAAAGAAGTGAACTTAACACAGGTCTCATAGATACCTTATTTTTCTTGTGGGTATTTCTCTATTCTTATTCCAGCTACAGAGATTCTAATATAAAGACATAATTATTTTACATATATATTATAAGTGTGCATAAGTGTATTTTTATGTATATTATTAATAACCAAATGGTTTTTAATAGTTTCATACAAGTAAATTCTCTTTCAAGAATACACAGCTCCTGGGAAGCTGAGAAGCTGTAGGTTCACAGAGTGCCCTGGAGACACGCCAGGTATTCTCTCTGTTCATGGTCATCTCTAGAAGAGCATTATTCTGTATGCTGACTGGAAAGAGAGCCCTGGGAGCCTTTCCACCCCCTCAAGAGGACGGATCTTACAATGGCAATTGGGACATAAATAAGTTTTTTGCTGAAGATTATAAGCTTGCCTGATCCTTGTTGATTGCACCTTTATAATATACATGGGGTGCTTTCATTAGCATGAAATGTAAGTCATTGGAGTATTGCCACAGATTAAAGATAGAAGTAGACCTGGCTGAGATGGAGTTCCTGCTACCAGCACTACTTAGTAATTTTATTTTAAATAGTCATGGCATTAAAACAAACAGAGGGAGACCCTTTATTGTTGGATTAGAATATATACATTCCTTTCTTAGTAAATATACAAATCAATAGAGTGTTGCTGTCCTTTTTGTTCCTGATCTCCTGACTCTTTTATTCTTTTCTACCTCTTGGAGAGCCCAAAGCATGAACAACTCCATCACATGGGACATGAAAGAGGAAAACATAAGCTTGAATTTGCTCAAATGGAAAAGAAACTAGACACCTCTCGTCATCTTTCATTCTCTGGGAGGATACTCTATCCAGTATGCCATCCAGTAAGGGGTAGACTCTTCCTCTCTTTACAAAGGGAAAAAGTGAACCTTGCATTATTTTTTCAGTAACAGCAGGCTTCTGCTCTCCTGGTTGTGGCTGTCAGCTGGGCAGAAAGCTGGCTTCTAGCCTCCTAAACAGCCTCATCTCAGAAGGTGGGATCAAGGGCCAGACATATTCCTACGACCTGTGTTTTTTTGACTCAGCCTTCAAGGTACTCCACTCTCTCTGTGCTTCATGGGCATTAAACATCAGGGCACAGCTGCAGGGCTTGAATTACACCCTGGGGCCATGACATGTCCTGTCTTCAGCTGCAGAGCACGTGAGACTTTTTGTTGGATCCACTCTACCATCCCTGTGAACTGACTGAAGCCAAACCTTTGACTAAGCAGTAGTTAGACTCATCAAAGGCAAAGGAAGCAGTGAGATTACTGCAAATCTTCTGAGCCAGACAGTCTACAGAGCTCCCTGGATGATCATCAGCAACTTCCCCACAGTCAGTTCCTTCATAAACCTGATAACAGCTGTAGACAAATGTCCCTGACATTATTTCCAGATCTTCATTTGATGTGTCTCCTCTCACAATAAATCCTTGGTCCTCCAAGGCATCTATCCAGAAACTCTTTTAAGATTCAAATGTAGATATGGCGAGGCCTTCTAGGTTCTTCACACACGTTGTCTGTCGTCCTGATAAATATGTTGGCTGCACACCTCAGCTACTGCTGTGATATTGATAATGTAGGGTTATAATTAAAAATCAATGAATTTTTATGCTTCTGTGCAGTTGCTTTGTAAATGATAGAAAAGAAATTTTATCTGATGTGAAACCAACCACTATTTTTTCCTCCCACATTCTGAAAAATGTACAGGATGTAAGTATCCTCCATTAATGGATTAATTCAGGGTAACTTAAATTTTACAAACTTAAAGGATTATTAGGAAGTTTTCTGAAGAAAATACAATATAATTGAGGTGGAAGAGGCTTTAGCAACTTACACTCCCCAGAAAGCACCACAGTCTGTACATCTACAAGAAGCCATGATGCATGCTAGAAATAAAGATGACAGCGTGGCTGTGTGGGAAGACTGTAGGAGCCTGGAGCTGATGGAGATGCTCCAGGGGCTTGCCTTTGTTATCCAACTGAGTTGGAAGAAAGTTCACCCTCCAATTCACATTGAATCTGACAGAAAACACAGCCGAATATTTTAAAAATTGGCTGAAGTAATTGAATTTGCTGAGGACAACAGAACACTTATTTTTAGCCATTCATTCTCATGCTGGCTGAGTTTTCTATATTACCTGCCAGGAGAAAAGCAGTCCGGAACACCCATTTTACACAGACTTAAGGAAAAAGTCTTTTGTCATGACAAAGTTTGATGTGTGGCTGTCTGAAAGCTCCAGGACATGATGGAGCCTCAGAAATCAATCTTTGATGTTAATGTGGCTAGGTCTCGTATCATATAATACAAAGCCTCTCCATCTGATCTCAATAGCCTGCTTCATTTTACTTGCCCACACAGAGGCACAAATAGAGTTCCCATAACCTGACAAATTTCTGGGCACCACTGGTACACATAATCTGGTCTGACTGATGTGCTAATCAGACTCTAGATGATTTCCTAATGTTTTTGTGCAACTGGAAAGAAACCTGTCCAAATTCCAAAAGGCCTGGTATTAGCCATTGGCTTCCTTCCTTACTGCTGGTTGCCTATGAGCCTCACAAGACCTTGTTGAGCCAGGATGAATTGGCCATGTTCCTGTCTGAGGGACAGCAAAAGCTGGTTAAGCAGTCAGCTATGCTGGGACTGAGTACTCAGAGCTGGTGCAAACAGTGTCTATGAACAGGATAAATGAGGTTCTAACACATTGCATTTAAATCAGGCACAGGCTTACCTCTGAAGTAGTCAAATTCATATCTTGCCAAATAATAATGCCTGCAGCTCCCAGGGCACTCCCTTTGGTAGTGCTAATAAGATATTGCTACAGTGAAAAGAGTAAAGACATCACTGTCAGTCTAATTCAGCATTTCGCAGGCTTTCTAATGTAACCCAATGTTTTGTTATGTGACTGTTCCTAGGACTACATTTTCTTTTCATTCTGGTTCTTGTGAACTATATTTTATTGCAGCTAAACGTTTCTGTCTAGAGGACAATGATTATTAAACAAAATTTGCAAACTTAGATACTGACTGAGATGCTGGAAATAAGCAAATGAACAAACACTGGGAAAAGAAAGCATTTTAATTTACTTTGATGCAAAATTTTATTATAATCATTTCACATCTCATCAATTACTAGAAGCAACTAAAATCTTTTCATTAAAGTGGGAATTTTAACATGAAAATTCCCCAAAGTGTTCCCTCAGTTCTGTTTTTGCTGATAAGGGAAAGGACGGAGACATTCTGCTGTGTCAAGCAGCTGTTTTCCAGTTTCTTTCCAATTTGAAGGCTGTGATTCCAAAGCCATATATTGTTGTAAAGGACATTGAGGTGCTGGAGCGGGTACAGAGAAGGACAACAAAGCTGGTGAAAGGGCTGGAAAGCATGTCTTATGAAGAGCGGCTGAGGGAACTGGGCTTGTTTAGTCTGGAGAAGAGGAGACTGAGAGGAGACCTC
>JAVSBS010021424.1:48915-67952 GCA_033124195.1 Coracias cyanogaster
CCAGCTGAGTATTACATTAGAACTAAATGTTATTGCTGGAGGATATACAACAATTCACTGTTGTCATTCTAAGGGATTATTGCAATTATTTTAAGCCAGGAATCATGTAGACCTTGGTAAGACTCATGTATGGATGGAGACTTTCAACAAACCTAATGATCTTTGCTTGGTGGCCATACCCCAGCACAGCCTCTCCATCTAGCTCTCCTCAGCCATCACAGGACCTGGTGCTCTGCTGGGAGCACAGAGGGGATGTTTTGAGGAACTTCTGCTGACTGCCCTTGCAGCAGCTGGTGGGTGCTGGGAACTAATGGACTAATGCTAGCCTAAAAGGAAAAATTCAAGGATGAACAAAGCAAACATGAATATTTCATGCCTGCTTTTCAGCTACTGCGAATCAATAAAGATATGTCATCTTACATCAGATGAGGTTGCGCCCCTTTAAGAGCAGAGAAGTCACAGCAAAATTAACAGAGGAGGTTGCATTCTGGAAAGTCACAAATAAAGTGCTTTCTGTCAAAGGTGAGGTAACTCTACCACTTAAATTAGCATCTTCAATGCAATCAGGTCTGTTTATTATTGGGTTTTAATCCAAGTATTCTCAGGCTGTGTATTGCTGCTAAGATCTGAATGCAACAATGGTGGTTACACATCAGTACTCTTTCCAAATCAAGGTGCATCAGTACATGAATTCCTACAGAGGCCCAGGGAAAGTTTATTTTGTTCCTCCTTACTTCAAGGTTTAGAAAAATTGTTATTTTTCCAAATTCCACAAAATAAAGATTAATGACAAGATTTAAGAAAAGTGTACTTTTCCACGGAGCAGTCCAAAGCTTCTGAAGGGTTTCCATTCATCCTTGTGTTAATTAGCCCCATGCAATCAGCATCACTTACCATCATAGGTACTCAAGGACTTTGCAGGATCTTTGTGCATGGCTCAGTTTCACCAAGCTTGAAGAAGTACCTTTGATAAAGCAGTGAAGTGGCATGTGCTGGCCCTGACTCCACCTTATCCCCTCCAAATCGAGCTTTCTTCTCACCTGGGGGCAGTGCTCCCTCATCCCTGGGTCCTGCTGTAACCCGCTGAAGGTGAGGAGGGGCAGGAGGAAGATCAGCATCACCACAAGGACAACGCTTTCCCAGGTAGGGGAGCCTTGCATCAAACAGCCCCTGCCAGCACCTTGGGTCCTCCACACCCGTGGATCCAAGGCAACCTAGCATGGAGGAGGTGATACCTGGTGTGAGCCTGTTTAAACATCTCTATGGGGAACCCTGTGCAGAAATGAACAGCCGGATTCCCTGGGCATTAAAATGCTTGTATTGAAGTTCACTTCCACTCCCTATGGGGAAAGACATGAGCAGCCCTACATGGGGGCTGCGGTAAAAATGCAAGGTGAACATCAGTTTCAGCTTAAGAAAAGCTGCCCTCTGCATACATGACCCACTGCTCGTACCACAGTCGAGGCATGAGGTGTCAGCCCTGTACAGTTTCTATAGCACATAGGGCAAGTAGACACGAAGCCAAAGTGGAGGCAAAAACTAAATGCTTTTTGTTCTGCCCTGGAAACCCAGCATCTTAAGGAGCAATATAAAAAATGCTCCTAATAATCTGCTGTCTAATTGACTGAGAAGGGTTATTACTAGCATGGGAACAAACATCATTTTTCTAAAAGCTACCCACAAATGTCAGACTGCTTGACTGTCTGAGGAGAAAAAGCAGGACTGATACTCTGTGCTGCTTTGCTTCTCGCAGATACTGGAGAGCACCTTAAATAAAAGCCAGGAGAGTTCTTGCTGTAATGGAAAAATGAGAAAGGAGCTCTGACTCCCCCTGAGAAAATAGCCTGCCAGCGTGTTAAAATATCATCCAAGTGAAAATATCATCAAAAAATAAATAAAATGTCTGAAGAGACCACATTTATTGTTGAAATAAGAGCTGCCACATGAGCAAAGTTTAAAATACTGTCCTTTGAAGTTATAGAAGTCTGCTTATTTTTAGCTTATTAGATGCTGTTAGCTTCCTGTATAAATGCTGTTACATAATAGACATAATCCACATGGCAGCAGAGTCCATACATGCCAAGCTATAAGGTTACGCAACTGCCTCTGAGCTTGCTCCCACCAGGCAGAAAACAAAGTCTCACACCCCTCAGAACTGTGCTGCTGCTTCCGGGTCAAAATTACAGACATGTGCATTGCAATAGATACACGCATACGCTCATTCATATACAGATGTACATATATGTATGTATGTATAGTAACACACACATATCCCCTTGTTTTCTTATTACAGCTTAGTAAGGTATTCATTGAATCAGAAAAATACAACCTTGGAATTACTCTGGTGGCATTAAACATGGACTAAACTGGTGTGTTGTGACTACTAAAAGCAACAAAGTTAAATCTCAAATACACACTTACTTTGGGAAGCTATGGAAGGAGTTCTCCCCTCTTTTTTAATGTGACCTCTAACTACTCCTTACTGCTGCGTGCTGTGGAATGTGAAAAGCCATTGCTGAATAAGAACAACTTAGGGGTTTTAATCTCATTAGGCATTATGTGACAGTATTATTTTTCCTGTTTTTCTTTTGAAGGATCAGACTTTTGACTTTGAGACAAAAGTATCCCAGCCAGAATAATTCTTCGAAGTGTACAGAACAATTGTTTCTAACTTATTTTTAGAGTAACCTGGCCCAGATTGACAGGAAATTACTTTTCCTGAAACATAAACAAAAAAGAAGTTGTGGCTGCCACAGCGTCTTAAGCGTATCGAAGTTTCTTTGGCAAAAAACTTTCTTACTATGCATGATGTGCAATTGACTATCTACAACTGACTATCTACAATCAATGCTTTCAGTGCAAAATCAAGGTGATTTTTAATTTCAGCAACTTTTTTTTAATCTTGGCAGAAGAAATGTGCAGATGCGTATTTGTGCACAGGGTTACAAATCCAAACTGGTCTGAGATTTCATTTTGTTAGTTTTGTCTACGAGGGCTTTTAACACTCTTTTTAATAACAATATCATTCCCATTTTCACAAAGTCATTGACCCTAGCAGAGTACACTGCGTTTGGAAAAAGCTGATGAAACATATAAATGCCAGTATGCATACATTCATCCAGTGAGCATTTCTCATCTTTTTTCACCTAAAGACTCAGTGACAAAAGAGGACTTCAGAAAATACACCCATGTATACCCACGTTTCTGAGTTGACCCACTCCAGGAGAGCTTTACCCTGACTTTGGCACCTGTCGAGACATTGAGGTCTGGGCTGGTCACTACAAGGAGCCCTCAACTTTGGGGGAGCCCAGCAGGCACCCTGGCACGGCAGAACCCTCTATCCTTGGACCAATGTGCTGCCCATTGCCCCCCATGAAGGCAAGGAGGAGGGCAGAGCCCGCCAGGTGCTACCTCTCCCCTGTCACATGGACCCTGGGGGTTGGGTGAGCCATGAGCATGCTGCCAACTACATACCAAGGCTGCTTACTCATGATGTATTTTCCTGAGTGGCAATACTCAACTTATGGCTTTGCTACCACTTCCTGGGTTTTGCCCACTTCCTTAGCCCTGGCTTGGCTGTGTGAGCAACATAGTGTGAGTCAGACAGAGGAATTAATCTGAGTTTTAAAAAACCCAAACATTAGGGGGAAGCACCTTTTTTTTAACAAGGAAACTTTTGACCTCAATGGTTTCCTGATGTGGATCAGCGCAAGGCTACCCACACAGTCATGACAGCACAACCAGGGGACAGCACACCATGACAGAGGGATGAGAGTGAGAGGAAAGGTTGGGATGCCAGTGGCACCTAAAGCTGGTCAAACTGGGATTGCAGCCCCACACAGCTACCTGTTGGACTGAAGTGGAACAAATTTAGTCCCAGTTTTCCATACATTTGTGAGTGGCTCAGATCATACAATGTTTTATTAAGTGCAACACCCAGCAGTGGTGAGAAAGAAAAAGGACCTGAGCATAACGTTTTCCCAAATTTCAAAGTTTTGGAATGCTAAATCAGCAAATTTGAGAAAAGCTGGAAGGCTATCAGTCATGCTTCTGCTCATGTCGTTTATCCACTGATGAGAAGCAGAGGATTAGAGGACTACAGCTTAGCATTTGGATAAATAAACAAAGATATGGAGTCTCAATCCATTATCATCTTGAAGCAGAGGTGGTTCAGATGAAATATAGAAAATCCTTGTTCCTATTATCTCCAGAAACTGATGTCTGCTTCCCATGATCAGCTGTGCTTTAAGAGCTGGTTCAAGCTAAGGACATAATTATAGAAGTTATAGCACAGTTCTCTGCAACTTCAAACTCTCCTTCCTTCAAATAATTCTACCACAGATAGAAAATGGATCATGTCTCCCCGAAGACTGGACTGTACAACCTGCCTGGGAGGATCAATGAAGTAGTACAAACAAAAAAAGGAAAGAAAGAAGAAGAGACACATTTTTCCTAGCTTTGAGGTAGCTGGGCTTTGCAAGAAAACCTATTCTCTTGAAACTGATTTCAGAATTCAGACCTGGATTAAATGAATCAATTACTTCATCACTTATTTTGAAGACTGGCATCAATTTAACAGTAACAGAAGGTAAATAATGTTCATGACCAAGGTTTTGACTGTATTTCATGATTTCTCCACAGGGAATTAAAAAACCCAAAACACCAGGATGTTAACAAACCCACCACTGGAGTGGCGCTGAGCTCCACAATAAGCACAAAGCACCCACAAAAGAAAGGAAGGGAGCAGAGGAACCTTTGGCCTCCTTTCCTTTCATGGCAGCTGGCCCTGCAGGGTGGTGCATGCTCTATGGTCCTGCCAAGCATCAAGCTCCAGCCAACCTTGCATCCTATCCTGGACCCACCCTGGTACAGGGCACTGCTGCAGCACCACACTGTGACCCTATTCTCATAGGTGGCCTAGGGCATAGTCACCTGTGGAGCTAAGGGGATCAAATGCATCCTGACTTTGGTGCTGGCTGATGTAGATAGTGGTCCCACATGGGAGAACAAAAGACATGGGAGCCATTACATGCATTTGTGCAACCTCTGCCTGCCCTCAGTCAGCAGCTCGTCTACCTCTAACCCCACCACTGGCAGCTGTAGTTGTAAAGAGCTTCCAGGGACATTGTCTAATGGTAAATCTTATTTTCTTTACAAAAGAAAGGGCTCTAAATAGCTGAAATAGAAAAAGATCTGTAAAATTACATTAGCTTAGATATTTGGTTCCTTCAATGATTACCAAGAAGCCCAGACCAAATTCTGAGTTTGGTCTTTTGCATAAGACAACTCAGTGATGAAGATGCAGATAGGGACTTGCTGTTCTTCACAGAAATATATGAGCTAAAATTAAAAAAACGTTTGTTTCTAGCCAGATGTACTACCACAGTCACTCATACACTCTTCTGTGTGAACTGGTAGCCTAGGCTAAAGAAGAGCCATTAGGAAAATTTACATAAACTGACTGAGCCCTATGGACTTTAGCAGGGCTCTGCCAGTGTACCCTAATAGAGAATATACATCACAGACTGAGTCAGGAATATTGCCACTTCACCCACAGCATTTGTATAGTTTGTATAAACTTCCCACAAAGCACCAGAACTTTAGCTGACGAAGACCTTATGCCAGTTTAATTGAATTTATGCTATCCAAATAAATAGTGGATATGTCAGAATATGGTTTATTCTTATAAACCTACAGAAAAAATGGAAACAATTTACAAAGCGACACACAACATCTTAAAAAGACATTTCACTGAAACAGTGCATGAGGCTGACAGCATTTTCATATCACCTCTGGTCTCAGAACACAGGACAGCATTACACAAAGCAGGAGCATCCAGTTTAAATACAGGCCTACACTGGTGACAGGTATTTAGCAAAGCTGGGCTAATCGTTTCTATGTTCTCAATACACTAAAGTATGTGTAGGTTCCCCTTGTAGTTTAACAAACTCTGAACTGAATAAAAGACCTAAAGCTGAATGTATATAATCATATATATATAATTGTATATATATAATTTACCCTGAAAAGGTAAACACTCTAGCCTCAGTCTAAAGGTATAGTTCTTAAAAATGATCAGGTTTTCTAAACTTTAATTTTAATCCTTTCTCTCCCACATCAAAATAATGATGTTTTTTGCCTTCACTATTGATGTCATCCATTCCCATTACACACTATGAAGCAAAAGGTCAGTGGAAAAGCTCTCCTCTAGTTTCTCAGTACATGTCATTATGGAGTGACTCACTATAGCTAGCACTAAGTATTTATCTGAAGTCCCCCCCACTTCAGTGTCTAAGTTTAAAGGGATCATTGCAGCCTTAACATATCCACTGCAACTCTGTTACTAGCTGGGTCTTTGGCTTGAGTGAATCTGAGTATCACAGTTCACACCAGCTGTGAATCTGGTCCTGGCAAACCAAAGAAAGTTTTTTTGTGGTGTTAGCATGACGAAATCTTCAGAGATAACAGGAGATTACAAAGAATATAGGACTCCCCAGCAGATTATAATGCATAGAGACATGATAATATTTAAAGGAATTTAGGAGAGTATTAACAAGAGAGCTTAGTAAGATTCAGACTTCCCTACTCAGTTGAGTATCCTTTCTGCATAGCCTTGCTTATTTTAATCAAACTGCTACAGGAATAAGCTACCACGTACTGTGAGCAATGAAGTCTGGCCACAAATGATCTATACAGACACTAGTCAGGGTGAAAAAAAGATGTCTTAAGCCCACATGTGGGTTTCTTATTAATTTCTGTGTCTATGCTCTGGAACAGTACTCAGTCCAATGCATCATAAGAAAGCCTCAGAAGAGAATTATTTTAGTATCTTCCCTAAATCAGAGAGATGTAGGGAATTTCTTGGGTTTTTCTTCAATTCAGTGAAGGCATTCAGTGTTTGTTACATTGAAAGGCTGTTGGAAGACGGATAGGTCTTTGATGAAATACGTTTGTTCACACATGAACATGGACCAATGAATGCAAATGGATACGCCACATCCTGACAGGTTAGCATGTAATGGATGCTAAATTAGCAAGTAATCAGTAGTTTGTTAATCTATACCATCTCCAAAGTGGTCCCCATCTGAAGCTGAAGGCTGCAAGTCGAAAAGTTGCTAGTGAATAGAGTTGTTCATCTTCTTCCCCGCATGAGGGAAACACACATCAGCAGTGGGATCTGTCAGCCTGTTCACATTTCCCAGTCACTGACCAGCCAGCTTGGTCAGGGGACTGCGCAAGAGTGGTAGGAGAGCAAAGTTAACAGACACATGTAGTTAGTGGAGCAGAAAGCAAAGACCTGCAGTGGCCTCAAGGCAGCAGTGAAGCCAAGCAGCAAGGCTGCCTGCTTCCCAAGGGGATGGAGCGAGAGGAGAAAAGCTCTCCCATCACCTGCTGGGGCAGGAGCACTGCGGGGTGCCAGTTGCCAGTACTGCTCTCAGAGCTCAGGAGCCCCTCAGCTAAATGCTTATATGTTCTGCTGGTTGGCTGGTGCAATGGGAAAATGAACATTTGACCCAATGACTTGCAGAGCTTTTCTCTCAAACAGTACCTCTGAAACCAATGGCACAAAACTACCACTGGAAATACTGATAGCTCTAGAAGTAGTATGAATCTAATTATGCCTTGAAATACTGAAACATACATTTTTTGAATTGTGGGTTGCTGTATAACTCTATACTTTTACATTATCCATGCAGAAGCAGTAGGCCCAGTGAGTTGCTGTGTATATGGCTCTGGGCATAGTGCTGCTGCGCACACAAAAATGCCATTTGACTTCAGCAAGAGCTGCAGTGCTTGGTTTGTGATCCTTGGTCCACATTAAGACTTTCCTCATCACTATATGTTAAATCATTCAACCCTGAAACAAAGAGACTTTGTGTCGTTTTTTAAGCTTCTACATGGATTAATCCTTATACAAGTTTATTTAGCTTTTTTACTCAGGTAAAGCTTCCACTGTCACAGCAGAAGCTTTATCTGTTAACATTTGAGTAAAACATGAGTTAAGAGTAAAGGAGACAGTTAAAAAAAATAAAGAGCTGCTTTCAAAATGTTTAATGTCTGAAGCAATTCCAGGAGTGGGAGCTGAAGAAAACAGAATAAAATTATTTAATCAACAATGTCTTTTCCCTGTGCAATAAAAACTTGCTAAGGAACAGAACTCTTGGTGGCACCATTTCTTATTTCCCTGCACTGCCTCAGAAGACTTTAGTGTGCAGGGCAAAGCAGAAGAAGCTGCATGGCTCCTACGAGGAAGACATAAAGCTTTTGTTTTCTTGACCTACTGAACACAACATGAACCCAGCGCTCCATTAGCCTTTGATCAGGCAATTCACAAAATATTCCTGTCCAGCCCTGATAACACTGACACATGAATCTCTGCCTCATGGCTTCAATACTGTCCAGGCTGGGTTCACCTGTCACCTGGAACCTGGGGCCCTTCTCTGAGTGACGGGTTCGGATCTTAAAATTAGTGGGTGACAAATGGAGGTAAGCAGAAGATTCGCTGTTTTTGCGGATGCATCTTCCATTCTTCTTGCACAGGACTTTGCTACAGAGTTTGGCTGCTGAGGTCACATTAATGACATAATGTCCTAAGGGTCCGTCAACATACCTTTTCACAGTTGAACAGCTCTCCTGTAGATAATAAAAGACCATGAGACATTTCTCAGTAGCTAGCATTATGTCCAAATTTATTACATCTAAGAAGATGCCAGTACAAAACCATTCTTGGCTAAAGTAACCCGTTGAGATAAATCTTGCTGGATTTACATCAACTGGAGTATGTATCTCAGTCTGTTGAGTTTAAGTGAGCTTACTCCCATGGGTAAGATTAGCAAAATATTGACCTTTATTATATTGTCTATTTGTAGAAAGATACAGTATTAGACTAGGGAGGAGTCCTAGTAAAAAGAAAGAGTTTATATGCTAATCTGAGACTAAGGTAATACTGAGCCATCATCTTCAGTCACTGGTTGATGACATCAATAAAGAATCTAATCCCCTAAGGAGAGATTTCTGGTAACCGCAGTCAAGGAGCAGTGCATGGAAATAATAGGTTTTAAAGCACATATTTAGTCACTGCTTTGGTCTTGATCTCTCCAACTCCTTCAGTTTACAAGTTTAGCACACCATTATTGGAATACACCGCAGAAGTTGCTGCAATTGCAGCTAGAAAGTTCCAGTTCAGATTTCTCTCTTCCTCTGCCCAAGTCAGCAGTGCTTTGCTAGAGATTTCAAGAGGAGGAGAGCAGTCTGCATGAAAAGCGGAGTGGGCACCAAAGTCCAGGTTTAGGGGTGGGGTCTAGCCTGCTGTGCCTCCTGTGAAAGCCCAGTGCAGCCTCCTGCCTCCTCCATCAGTTCAAGAAGGATTATTTGTCAAAACCTGAAGAACCTAGGAGAAGAAACCAGGCCTTTTCTTGTGGTAAAATTATCTTCCATGTGTCATTTCAACACTAGTGATCAGAGAAAATACTCCCCTCCAGACTCCATTCCTTGTCTGTGGATCTCTACAAACTGCCACAGCTACAAAGTAGAACACTGTTAACCAGGCTGTTCTTGTATTTATATGTTGTTACTTCAAAACATGTCTTTCATCTAACCTGGACTCATTATTCCATGATACTACAAATGACTTGCCCAAAGCAATGTACTCTGCAGCAATGGGACTTCTCAGCCTAATGAAAGAATAGAACTATCGAGACCTGAAGGTAGTACTGAGCGATCATCTTCAGTCACTGGTTAATGACATCAATAAAGATAGGTGCTATGGAGGGTGTGGTGGCAGAGAAGAGGTATTAAGTTGATTTCTAAATATTAATAAACTGATATGACCTACCTTTGAGCTGGCATATTGCATACTTCCCCAGAGAACAACTCCAGCTGCACCCAAAGCTGCACTTTCACCAATGGTATTGACCAGATCTATCTGAAAAAGAAGGCCAAAATCAGACATCAGAAAAACAAAGATATAAAAATGAAAGTAAAAAAGCACTAGGATATGGGCGTCACTTTTTTTTCCCCCCAGTGGAGACATCAGTTCTGCACAATAAAATCACTATTTAGTTTAGAAAGATCTTCTGTGTGTCTCCATAGGTTTGCACAGGTTGCATTCATGAGTGTGACTACAAAATGATGAAATGATTATGATTAATTCACAAGAGGTCTTCCAACCAAACTAGTGGAATAAGAATTGAATGATCTATTTCATCTACCAGTCTTTGAATGATTACCATACCTATGTAGGCATCATTTTTGGCAAGTGACGATAAGCATGACCGCACATCACAGGATCACCCTTACAGTGTCTAATTGCAGCTGATAGGCTTTAGGCAGGGGTCTAACTTGTGCTGCTTTAGCCGTGCCAATGCAGTTAGAGAGCTGCTGTTCCTACCAGCATGAATGCCATTTTTCCAGGAAACATAGAAGATTGGACTAGATGATCCTGTAGGTCTTTTCCAACCTGAATGATTCTATGATAGTTTTGAAAAATGAGTCTCTCCCAGTGCTACACAGTGACAAATGGGGAAAAAAAAAAGGCAGTATTTGCATACTGCCTTAACCGTGTCCACTTTTAGAGCTGCACCAATGAGCAATTGATCTGTAGCGATACCAGTAATGCAGCTCTGCCAGAGCGCAGACTGTGTGTAGAAGAGTCACTGATGTCTTGCCAAAAACATAGCAACATACCTTGCAAGTGTCTTAAAACCATTCCCTGACACTGTGACTATTGTGTCTAGAGAAATGCAACTAAATCTTAGAAAATATGAAGTGTCTTCTTCCACCCTCAAATTTCAAGGCATCATCAGTTACATCTAAAACAATTTCTGTCCACAATAACTGGTTAAAAAGTAATTCCTGATCAGTATTTGCAATGATAGATATTACCATGTCTCTTGATTTGATGAAGAAACAGCAAATTCCTTTTCAAAGTTAGCGTTGGTCTTTGATACACTCTTTTCACCTGTATTTAGACGAAAACAATTGAAAAGACCAGCCAAATTATCACAGTATGGTTGTGGCACTTTAGAAATGCAGAATGATAAAGTGGAAGAACCATGTTATTATTGTTAATTACTACAAAATACTTTATTTTACTGTGTGAGTCAGCTTGTTGATTTATCAATGCTGCTGATTTATCAATGCATACTATTGACTCCTTAGTAGGAATCCCCATTCCTAAACATTTATGGCCTCAGAGGTATAAAAGAAGGCACAAATAAATGCCTTTGGAAAGGAAGAATCTGATGAAGAGCTGAAGACGGAGAAGTCAGAGTGAACAGTGACTTTGACCCTTAACTAAAGGTTGGACAAAACTGCAGGAAAGCCTGTGGAAGTCTGAAAGAGTAGAGCTTGACTACTGGCTTTTAGTGTAGGGTTCAGAGTGGTATAAAGTATAATTGGTCTTGCCTGAAGTTTGTGTTGCTGCTGATCATCCAAGTGCCTTTTAGAGAATGTCATTACTCTTAGAAGTATATAGTCTGGTGCTAGTTTGGGCTGCAGGTGTTACTTTCATGTTACTTTCATAGGGTTTTTTTCCCTATTGGAATTAATTGATCAGTTGAAAAAAAAAAGTGAATTAAAGAACAAAATATAAAATGCTAAGAGAATGTAAAATACAGCCTGATGTCTCAGTAATGAGGGTTATCAGGCTTTCCTCATCCGCAAGGCATTTTATGAAGATTACCCAGATACAAAGGCTGGACTGTGATTCTACTTTAGCCACATGATGGTTGAGTGATTTATCATCAACACAGTTCAGATCTCTTTAATAAATTAATGAAACCTTTTCAGAGAGCAAAAGTAAATATTCAATAGATATTTAGCATAGCTGAATGAACTAAGACCTCACTAAACCCTGAAATTAAGATTTTGTAAGTAACATGCTTTAGGAGTTAGAATGCTTGACCAGGAGTCAGTAGATCCAGTTTTTATTTCCTCATACTCCACATCTGTCTTTTGTTAGTTTAAAAAATCATTTAGAATCGAATCCATAAAGGTATTTCAGCACTTCATGTCCAATTCATATGGATATGAAATATCCAAAACAGGAGAATAACCCTTAAATTTCACCTCTGGGTGTGTGAAGTCCAGTGGCACTTATGATTTCACAGCTGAAGTTCCCGAGGCACCTACACTTCCACTTTCCCACACACTTAGAATCACTACCTTGCCAATGCTTGGAAATTCAGCACTTTTCTCAGGCTAAGGCCAAAATCTGACATTTGATTGGAAGATATTCTCCTAGGGATGCTTAAAGGACTCTTACAGTACAGGTTTTGGATGCTGGTGAAAACAGCAGCTCACTGCAAAAAAATATTGTATGGGACTTCTTTGAAACACTCTCTTTCCACCTTACATTTCCTTTTCGTATTCTTTAAAACAAAGGTCAAATGGTAACAGTCCTCCCCAGGAGGAAAGAGATTTAGAAAGACATGGGCTGAGTCCTCTCTCCTCACATACTTAAAAGATGCATCATCTCCAGCTAACCCTCCATCAGGGGTTATCTTCACTGTGAGGTTAAGGATATTTAGAGGGGTGCCATTTCTCTTACTGGTGCCATCTCTCACTTTGCACCAGTTCAATGAAGGTTCAAAGGAGAGCAAGAGAAACAAGTAGGAACCTGACTACAGCTTATGATTTATTCACCTTAGTAATTAGGTAACCTGCCCACAAGGAAAGAAGTAAGGTTTCTGACTGTCATTTCTAGGCATAGTTACATCTTTTACTAAAGATAGACTCATCTTCAGTGCTTCAAAAGCCATCAGCACAGAAGGGCTCTTCCCTGAATAACCTATGAACAGGAGGTTGCATCCTTGCTTTTATTTTTCCTGTCTTTGTACACTTGGTTTATTTTTTGGTCTGGTGATTCCCTAACTCTTTCCTGCCTCTCATAATGGCTGAGAGTGGCAAATCAGGAGCAAAGATAGGGAAGTCCCTCCATGAATAGTGAGTGAAGCACATGGGATCCACCAGAGGCCTGAGAAACAGCAGTCCTGTTTTCAGGACTGAACCTAGCACCACCACTTCTCACACAGCACAGCTTAGCATTAAGTGGGGGCTCACTGGCATGGCTCTTCCATGTAAGAAGTAACTCATATGGAAGAAAACATGCAAGTTTAAAAGAATTTTTATATAATTTTAAATACGAGCATCTTGGCAGTTGTCTATGTGGGGAATCCTGTTTTACTCCTTGTATTAGACCCTCATTGATTCATGTTAGAGGACTGTCCTGAAGAGGCAACTTTATGGGTCAGCTGCCAGTTAGGGGTCTGGTATTTCTCCAAATGATAAACAAGTCAACAAAGCCTCTTCCCTTCTGATGCTCATTCTCATGCAAGCTTTTGGGGGCAGTGTGCAACAACGAAAAATCCTCAAGATTATGCTGGGCTATCTCCGAGGGGATAGCTGTTTTAACAGGAAGGAGGAGGCTCCAGTTTCTATCAGTGCTACTCCATATTTTGATCAGCCAAGCCACTGCATTGGACACTAAGAAAATAGGAGGTGAGCTAAGCCATTTTAGTTTTGGAGCTTAAGAAGAATCAGGACAGTCAGTTCCATTTACATGTTGAGCAAAGAAAAACAAGTACATCTGTAAACTTTCCTTTAAATTTTGAATAGTCTTAGTTACAGACGTGCCTTTTGGTACATAGGAATGGTAGTGCAAGTCTGGGATTGTTGCAGGGAATAGTGTCTATACATGTGCAGACCTGATCATCAGAGAAGGCTATCTGTAGGCGAACAAGAGAATTGTTCATGATCTGTTAGTTGTCACCCTGCTTTATTAATTACTTCAGCCATCTAGTCAGGAAGAACAGATGCTACTGTGTAACCTCCCTCTCCCACATGCTTAGCAGTGAATTGTCAAGGCTGTTGCTTTCTAAATACCCTACAGATGGCAAACCGCTTATACGCATTTCTAGCAAATACAGAAACCTTCCATAATGATTGGGATCCCAATTCAGAATTTAGAAGTTGTTTCCAAGAAATAAAGCATGATGAATGTCTCAGCTTATGGACAACTCACCTGATTTCCAGGTGTAGGCAGGGTGAAAGGTACAGCACACATAGCTACAGCATCCATTTGGGAACTCAGTCTTTTGTCTTTCTGAAGGGCTGCTAGACCTGTGTCTCTCCCTCAGTGACTAACTCACAACGATTCTTTCTATTTTCTTCTGCTGTGATATTTACCGTATTTTTCATATTGTCTACAAAAGAGCTTACACACAAGGCTTGACTGTGTCAGCAATTATTTCTGTTGCACCAGAATGTCACAGCGCTTGCACAGCTTGATGGAGAAGGACAGAGGTTCTCCTGGCTGAGTCCCTGTCAGAGCTCAAGTATCCCAGGTATCCTGGTATCCTTCTATCCCAGTTTTTCTATGGTCATTTAACATGGATGTCATTGTACTACACTGGCTCCTTTCCTTGTCACATTCATGCACATTGTTGCTGAAGCTTGGAGGTTTCATGCCTTGTTTGTAGGTTTGTAAGCATCACTTCAGGGCGTGTCATGGGTCAAATGAGAAGTTCCAGTCTAGTCTTAAATCTGAATACACAAAACCATATTTAATATATCTTGGTGGCTTCAGGGCTATGAAGGAAACAAGAACATTACTTTCCTGATCATTTCTGTTTAGAGTTTTCTTAAGTGCAACTCTGCAAGTTCCTGGCAGTCCCCAAGCTGTTTGTACAGATGATATGTATAGTTTGGGAGACACTTCAAGCCCTGCCTGCAGAGCTGTATACCGTCCTTTTCAGAAAATATGTAGTGAAGCATAACCCAAAGATGTTTCTCTGACTATCCAGGGATCTTCCCTGGCCACAGAGTTGTAAAGTGATTTTTAAAGTATCCAAAAGTAAATGGCTACAAGCAATTGAAAAACACACCAGTGAGTTAAAGAATGCAACTCAAGAGGAACATCATCCAAATTACCACTGCACAGTTCAGAAAATAGCATAAGGTTAAACAGTAACTTTATACCACCACAGATTTTGAACTTGTGCGTAATATGTTAGGTTTTTTCACATTCTAGTTTTTTTAGCATTCAGTAATGTTTTTATATTGATCAAGGGACAAATTTGTATTATAAAAATGTATTATTACAGCCTGTATTTGAAGAATGCTCATTTTTTTCACAGCCTGAGTTCATCAGTAAAGCTGTTCTGGATGAAATTCTGCCTGTACCAACCCCAGTGGCTCCTTGCCTTCAGTGGGACCCAGCCTTGCCTATTTCCCCGCAATTTCTAAGTTAGCTAGGACCTGCAGTTTCTACATCACACAGGAAACAGCTCCCTGGTTGCTAAAAATGAGGCAGAAGGAATTCTTAATTGCTTCTATGCTTCTTTTCTTCCTGGGGGCAGCCTGAAACACTCCTCAGGCTATCAGGGCTTTACTGCACATCCCCAGCTCCAGCTCCAGGCTGAAGCCACATGCAGCCTGTGGTTTGCTGGACTGACCATTGCTTTTTCCCTTGCCCCTTCTCTCCCTTCTGCTGTTCTGGTTTGAGTGAAGAACTTGTCTCTGGCAGCAGCAGAAGTGAGCTCTCATGCATCTCTCCATAAACTAAAGGGAAGGAACACCCTCAGATACCCTTATCTGTCAAGAGGTTGTTTCCATGAGCTCCCTGCCCCAGATTTTCTCCCCATCCGTGGAACTGATAGTGATCAAGTAAAACTTTTAGCATGTGGGACAACTACTAGAGAAATCAATAAGCATCTGTGCCTCTCTATTAGGAAACATGCTTCTCTATGTGCATAAACAAAGTCAGAACACAACTGTCATTACATAGCAAGAAAGTCTAGGATTTGTACACATATTTTTATCAACAATGTTGTAGCTATTGTATATTTATTACACTTGATTATTGGCTGAAGGAATATTGATTGACTCAAAAACTCAGTTTCTTTATTAAAAGGACTCCACAGTGTTAGCACCAGATTTTGAATCATTAAGATGTTTGAATATGTTATACCTCTGAAAAGAGAGATGGCCAATGCTCATCATGCAGGAGTTAGGAACTCCAGGCTAGACTAGTTTACTTGACTAGTTTATTTCTATACTGAATGGATTTACATTCGGACAAAGAAACAAAAAAGCCCTGAGGCTCCTTTCTCATGAAAGTTTATCTTTCCATTACACTAATTAGTTTTAAACTTCAAGAAAATTTGTCAAGTTCATTTCACAAGCTGTCCTGAAGAATTAAATTATCAGAATGAATTACTTCCTTAAGGAAATGATTTCTTTGTACTTTCTTTCTAAATTGTCCTCATTAAAAATATACAATGTTATCCTACAGAATTAGATCAAAGCACTGCAATATTAACTCTTGAAAGCTGTAGAGTTTTGTGCTGTGACTACAGTAATTCCTTTCAGAGGGGCTGCCTTAAATATGAAAAACAAATGCATAAGTGCTTTTAGACAGGGAAAACCTTTAGAAAGTGTTTTTTCTAAGACACTGTTTCTAATCTCTAAATTTCCAGAGAAGTCTGTCTGCTTACCTCTGTTAGAACATGAAAAGTATAGGCATAAAATGGTCTGGAGTAAACAAACACAGGCAAAACGTAGTCTTTCCTAGCAATTGAGGCAACACGTATTGCCTCCTTAACCCGATAGTGAACAAATTTTAGTGCATTTGGACTGGACTTCAGTATATAATCCAGGTATATAGAAGGGTAGAGAGCAGTGCTTTCCTTCCACAGCCAAAGCAGGAGGTCATTGCGGGAAGACTCAATGGGTGGGCATTTCCCCGTGTAAGTTTGGGGGTGTTCTTTGTAATCATAATTGTAGCAGTCTGGGTAAAGATAGTAACCCCACAAACCGTTTGGTCTCATATGCTCAGCCAGTAGGATAGTGTTGTTCATAAAACTCCTGCCAGCATTTTCAAATTCCTCTTTAGCCACTTTCCTTATTTTGTCCTCTGACCACTGAGGATGCCGCCTCCTAACCATCTCAAGAGATTTATTTCTATAAATGCTTTTATTGCCCCAGTTCCTATCCCATTGGGGCCTCCAGTTTTCCCAGTCAATGACTGCAAGTCCCTGAAATTTCTTCATGGGTATGCAATAGTCAATGTCAGACTTTGCTTTATTAAGGTGTTTGAGAAGACTTTCATTCTGGGGCACCCCTCCATTGACAGGATCTCCATTATCTGAGTAGTAGGGATAGTATCCCAAATGAGTGTGATAGAAGATTGTCACATTGGATCCACTCAAAGTCTCATTGGTGTTGGACGCAATGTCAAAAACACTGAGATCCAGGTCCACTTTGTACCGCAGCCTGCACTGCTCAGTCGGTGCATTCCAAACAACCACGAAAGGCTTGTGCAGAACCAGAGGTGCCCGTACCGGCTTTGGCAGCTGAGCATCAACCATAGTAAGCATCACTGTCATTGCTAGTTGTTTGACCCAAACATCCATGTTTTTTTTCTGGGGAATTGTTACGATGTTTCCTTGAAAATAAAAATGAGAGAAAATATGTTAGAAGGGCAGCAGCCACCCTGGAGACAGATAGGGTGACAAAGGGATGTCTTTTGGTTTGATCTGCTTTTGTTAACATTACACCCAGTGCGAACAGAGAAAAGTGCCAAACTGTGATCCTGTAAAAGTGAAGTCTAATTTCAAATGCTTTGAAAGACTTGTTGGTAGACTTTGCTGTCCAGAAGTATGTTCTGATGCTCAGCTTTTTTTGCTTTGCTTTGCTCTGACACCTCCCACAGTTGACACAGACCTTTCCTTAACACTTATTGGCTCCCTGATGTCTACAAAAAATATATTAATAAAAGAATAACTTAAGAGATAAAAAGATACCAGTTGCCTCACATAGATTAATCAAGAAAACTGAGAAACACTGCAATTTTCAGCATATCTGAAAAATAAGGTATTGTTATCTGCCTCTGAATTTAATTTTCAATTTCTAAATGAATAGATGCAAGAGTGATAATCAATCTGCAGGCTAGAAGGCTGATACTATTAATGACTTAATGATTTAAGCTACTTATTATACTGGAAGCAAATTAAATATCAGTATGTTAAAGAAAATAAATTATTTTAAGCAGATCTGAACTAGGCAGAAAAGCATGCTCTATCTTTGAAAAAGGGACTTAGTCTGTAGAAGTAGGAGTTTATTAGTATTAATTTCTCCACTCAGGTTCGGCTGCTTTTCCTGACAGTCACACTGGTTTGGGGACAACCAGTACTCTGGGAGCTGCCAGACCTGCAAGGCTGCTGGCACACTAGGCACCCACACCCCCACTTTGCATCCCAAGGGGCAGCTATTCACCCACTGCCCACAATCAGCTGCCCCAGAATCTGCCCCTGCTCATATCTCTTCCCCGAGAAGCACAGCTTATCTCTGTCCTGGTTTTGTCATTCAGGTGTCTTTTCTGGATTACCTATTATTGGTGCTGATGAGCAAACACTACACAGCGAGGTCCAGCTTGAATTCAGAGATCATAAAAATTGTTTGCTCTTATGAATATTACTGTATCTATAGCATGACACTGTTTATCCTCTCAGTTGTTATCTTCTATCATCTATCGTTCTATTTCTATCTTCTGTCAGACATGTGTCAAGTTTATCCATCTTAGTCACATGTTAAATCACTGCAACTCTCTGGCTACTTGCTTTGCATGCCTAAATATAGATTTAGCACCCAAGTTTTAAAACTTTGCTTGGAATCCTTTAGATCCTGGTAAGGATAACATTCTTGAGTGAAATGGGCTGTTGCTACAGGCCCTCAAGCTGGTACTATGTACAGGCGTGGCCGTTGGAAAAGGCTGCCAGGTTATTTTCCACTGATCTGCTGGGAGGAAGACTTATGCTTGTGTTGTGCTGGTTCAGCCGTCATCATTTTATGTTGCTATCAGTTACCTGATCACACAGGCCAACAACTGAACTCAGCAACATCCTCTCAGAAGTCTTCTTTCAAACAATCCTGCCATAGGTTCCTGTGGGCCCAGCTGCCTCCGCTGCCCACTGTGGTGCCAGCATCACCTGCTGGACACAATGGACAGAGATGGCTTCCTCAGTGGCCTTTCACAT
>JAVSBS010021424.1:68367-82311 GCA_033124195.1 Coracias cyanogaster
GCCACACCCAACAGGAAGCTCCTACAATTAATCGCTCCTGGTTAAAGTAGCCCTGGCCTTGCCCACCACCCCATCCATGACCACCTGGGTGAGGGAAGAGACACAGAGACACAGGTGGACCAGGTTCTGCCTCTGGAACATGAAGCCAATGGGGAAAACAAAATGTTTTAGTAGGTGGTGACTCATTCACAGGCCAACTCCAACTTGGGGCCCACAGCTCAGGCCCCAGCACTTCAGCTTGTAACTGGTATAATTTCCTCTGTTTTCCTGCAGAGTTTTGCATAATCATCTAAGTAATGTCATAGGCTGGGAAAAAAACAAACAAAAAGCCACAAAAAATGCCTTTCCTTTCCTATTTCATACAAACTCATGAATGCACCACAGTACTTTGCACTCCTTCTTTGATGCAGCAAAATGACTTAGTATGTTTGTGTTTTTTATGAGTTGGACTGGATTGCTTTGTAGTATGTGAGAACAAACCCATAATATAAAAAACTATTTTCTCAAAATCTTAGAGCTCTGATGAAATGAGTAGAGCACCAGAAGAGAAAGAAAAGACCTTTAGTGAACTTCTGTGTAAAAAAAGATCTGGAAAAGATCCCAGGTGCCTATTCCCACAATCTAAATGATTATATTTTTCAGCCTTGTGTTAGTATGTACATACAATTAGATCATTTTGTTGGGTATTAAGGACACTACAGTACAGTTCTTCTCTAGATCTGACAGCCCTAGGCATTATGACACTGTAGATACTAAATCGTAACAAAGATAGGCCAGGAAATAATAGTGCAGGGTATTTTTAAGTTATATTTTTACTTCCTGGCCAATTCTTATCACTGTCCCTGAGAAGGCTTTAAAACACAGTGGTTGAGGTTGGCGGGGACCTCTCAACATCATCTGGTCCAACCCCTTGCTCAAGCAGGATCACCTAGAGCCAGTCACTCAGGATCATGTACAAAACACCACAAATGACAAAATGAAAATTTTTATCTCAGAACATGTTGAATAGTTCTCGTTAGTCTTTTGACTGGATTGATGAAATCTGCATTGAAGTTGTGAAGAAATCTGGACACCTTGCTCAACTGTAGGCATGCAGATGTCTGCATCTGAAAGCTGAATCTCACAGAAAAAAAGGCAGGAATCTCTCTAATCCTGTTCAGCTGTTTAGAAATTAGGGGTCTGCTCAAGGACAGTCATTCTGTGTTCTCCAGTGAATACTGGACACCTCTCAGAGTTACTATAAATTCCTTATTTAAAGCTATATGGAATTAGTCATCCAGCTATCTATGTTAACCTAGAAAAGGAGGTGATAAGTGTAAGGTAACACCTAGGCACTTTTAGATGGCTAAAGCATCTCATTGCAAAACATCTCAGTTTTCCTGCTACTTTCTATTACACATGAGACGTTCCTATATACACAGTTCCTTAAAGGGAAAGCAATTCCAAAAAATTGTCCTTTGAAAAAGGTACAATACAGTTGCATTAATCTGCAATTAACTCTGATGTTATTTGCATATGGGAATTTAATTACAGATGCTTACTTTTTCTTTAAAAAACATCTAAAGCCAAGTAAAACAAGTTTTCACAGAAACAGGTACACCTATAGCTCTGAAAGAGGGGAAAATAAATTATCTGTTGTTTCAAAAATGCACAAAAGAACCTCTAAACAAGAATAAAACATCTTTTACTACAATTTACGCTGCTCTATCTTTGGACTATGGCCTTTTTAGTCTCATGCATAGGCACTAATTGGACTGTTTTAATCCCTGCTTTTAATGAGCAGACACTAACCATTCTTCCCTGAAGCTCATTATCAACCTTGATTCAAATTCTCCCGTTTTTCTGATTCAATGACATATTATCATGGTTAATTTAACTTAGCAAACATGCACATAGCTTTCTGAGGCACTACAGTGTATTCAGAGCAGAATCTGTTCTCAGTGTTTCTGCTCTATATTCTAAAAACAAAAATTAATTCTTCATAAGTGAAAGAAGTGAGGCCTGATCACAAATCCATTGAAGTTGAAGAGATATTTTTTATTGTATTCAAGAAACCTTGGATCTTATTCTTATTGAACAAAATAACATGGAGTTTTCTATTTGCATCAGATTCTGCTATGCATCTTAGAATGAAGTAGGTTATGGCTAGATTTCAATGTATCTTTTAGTAAGTGTGGTGAAATTTGCCGTTTTCCTAAATAGAAAAAAAATGAGTTCATTTCTGCATGTTCCTTCCATCATTTTAGTAAAAATAAAGAGGAAAATGTTTGCTCTTCCAAAGCAAATGCTGTTAGCTCAGTCCAACCTTTATTTCAACTGTGTTTATTGGTCATAATTCCACTATATTTCCATTTCCAAATAGTTGATGACAGCCTAACTAGACATCTTAATTGCACACTTTGATTCAAAAATAAACAGTTCAGAATTAGTAAAAATATAGACTCTCACCCTAAAGAAACCTATTTGCCCAGCATGTGTTCCAGTACAGCCCAATGGTGTTCTCCAGACAGCCAGTTCTGCTTCTCTGCTGTTTTTTATTGATTACCCCAGCGTTCTTTGCACTGTAGTACATGATGTTACAGCTGGTACTTTTGATTATGATTCATATGTTGGTCATATAACCAGCCAACGCAACTTCTTAATGGCCAGAAAATGCATCCTCTCACTTTATATTCATCCATATGCTGACTTTTCAAGGAATTATAATCTATACGTTTAGCTATAATACCATTTTGTGTTTTAATCTTCTGCTGAGTTTAATTGTCCTTGATGCCCAAGGTTTATAATATCTTCTGGATGAACAGCTCATTTGTATGGACATATTCACTATTCAGATTTGTCTTGCAGGAGTGGTATATTTTAAGTGTATTGACTACCTATGCAGATTAATGTCAATGGGGAACAAGATAAGAATAATCATTCTTCAATCAAACAAGCATTTCATAAAACTTAAAAATCTTTCACTGTATACTTCAGTTAACAGTTAATGTTCTGGAGTTTTCGTTATCATTCTTTACCTGTCAGTTAAGGATATCTATGTCATTTTTGTAGTCATTTTGAAGAAATTGGTGTAATTCTCCAGAGCTGTAATGGCAAAGTATGACATAAGGGGAAAGAGATTTTCAGCAGAAGTTTCAGTGAAGCACAGAGAACATGTAGATTTAGACCTAATTTCAAGTAGGATTAAAAAATATGTTTTAGCTGACATTTCAAATCTTTCTGAAATATCATTAAGATTATCTTAAAAAATAAATCACATTATAATTGTTGACATCTGGAAGCCTGTATCCTGTGACTAAGTTGGGCTTATCTCACTCCTTCCATTCAGACAGGGAAGGAAAAACTACACTCTCAGTCTCAAGGCTATTGAAAAGTATGCAATGTCATGTGCAGTAGGAAAGTAAGAACTCACAGACGTGGTTTTATCTGTTAAGTATGGGTTAGGCTGCACATTTTTCATTGAACTCCACAATTATTTCAGAATTCAGAAACCTACTTTGAAAAAAAAAGACTTTCGACAGTAACAGTAAATTCAGATTTCCTCATTAAGCAGTGTCTGACTAACATAATCTAAAATCCAAAATAGGAAAGAGGTACAGTTAAACCACAGAGGAAAGATTATTTTTCCAACAGAAAAGAGTCCTGTTTTGTAGCCTACTCTAGACTTGGAACAATTTACCAAGCTTGCTTTCCGTATCTCATATGCATTATTGACTCCTGTCTTGCAACTGCTGAGTGTAGCGCTGTACTTTCATTGTAGGCAGACATTCATTTTAACTAGTATTTCTCATATCTGTAGGGAAGCATTTTGCTTGGAAAAGAAATTAAATACGACAGCACTTAGAAAGGAAAATAATGTAACTGGATTGTTTGCATTCCAACGAGGAATGTGCAAAATTGGCAGCTGAAAGCAATGTCCTTTTTTGAACACAGGCTGACAACATTTGGGGTAGAAATTAGGCATTTCCTGTTTAGCTTTATTGTTTCTGTTATGTGCAGCTCTGTCATGCCTTAAATTGAGAGAAAGGACTTCAAGGGAGCATGAGAATTAAAAAGAACTGGCATTGAAAAGATATTTTTCTCATGGAACCCATAATTCTTCTATTAAAAATAATCATTTTAGTACCTCACGTGTCCTAGTCTATCCTAGTCTACCTGTAATATCTTTGTCAGGTAGCTGTTAGAGGCCAAGATCTTACATCATTACATGCATTCTTCCTCATGTCAAGTCACCACATTTGTACCAACAAGAATGAGAGCTACTTGGTGCTATAAATAAATGGTGATGGCGTTTCACCCCACCCTTGGCTGTAGAATTGTTTTCACAGAAGTACAAATCACTCCTTAAATAACTTTCACCCCAGTATAAACCTCAGCAAAACCAGGAGGCTTCTAACATTTCAGTTCCAGTTGTAATTTTTGATGCGTGGAATGACCAAGGTTTTATCTGTGTTTAAAAGCAAGAAATGATGGCACAGGTTAGTGAAGGGCAGAAAGGCTGGGCTTCCCCAGGTCATGGTTCTCAGTTCTGATTGAGTTAAAGGACTGCCCTGTCATTTTTAATCACTGCAGGTTATTGATGACACTTTGCATACCAGGCAAAGATAAAGTAATATGGTTTAAATATCTCTGTAGAATAGAGAGAGATTAAATATATATATGCCACAAACAATTTTTCAGTTGCTGAAGGATTGAGTAAAAGAAACTGTATAAAATCTAGACTATCATATAATTTTATATATCTAATACGTGAATTTAGAGTGTATCTAATATATGAAGTATTGATCTATTTTTTAATGAAAAGGTTTGATGTACTGTTGTTCTCAATTCCAATTCATCTGCTTCTATTGAATTATAAACTGGAGACAAATATATTTTAGAAAGAAAGATATTCTCAATATTTAAAGTTGTGAAGTTTATGTTAAAAGTGTAACCTTTTATTTCCAATTTTAATATTGATTTCTTCCTCATATGCAAAAAATAAAGGGGAAAAACTTAAATTGTATTTTTTTGCCTTCTTAAGGAGCCATATTGATTGTTAGAGCTGTTAAAGCCTTAATTATCTGAGTAATTAAGTCTAATGTCCTCAGCAGTGTTCAGTACACTGTTCTGGCTCTGGCCTTTGATGGGTGAAAATAAAAGTGCCTACCAACAGCATTCTGAAAAGAAGTTCTTACTGTTTTATAGATTTTCCTTTTAATTTATTACTAAATACTTTTAACTGAAGATCATGAACATTAATTGGCACTAACAGAATACATCCTACCTTCTGGCATGTAATTTTAATAGCTTATAAGAATGTATGAATGGGTAATACTGTACAATAAATAATACATGAGTTTACATTGTTGCAAACCATTTAAAATAGTTTAGCTTCTTTCACACCATCTGCTTAATTCACACATTCATTTTCTGAAAGGTTTATTGTTATTGGAGGCACTTATAAAAGAGAAAATTAAGTTGAATTGATAACACAGAGAATTCCTACAATCACGCCTTGGCTTATTCCTGAGAAAAATTCTGTAAGCTAAATTAACTTTAGCTCTGTCAAAGATAAATTCTGCTTTCAGATGGTCTAATTCAAGAAAACTCAATTGAAATTAATTGAGGGGTGTAAATCTGGAAATATTCCAGTTGAATTAATGGAGTTATTAAGCATTTATAATCTTGTGAGAGGAAAAATATGCCTTTTAGTCAGCTAAAATAACCTAATATGTTGGCAAATGCTTAAACCAGTTGTGTACTTCCACTGTAAATCTCTGCTTGCAGTAAATGATTCCTGTTCTTTGGATAACACAAAAGGAAATATTACATTTTGGTGAGCAGAAACTCAGGACAATTTGGAAAATATGTGTAAAGCATTTGAGGGGAAATTAACTTCAGGCTTTACTTTCATGCCAATGCCCAGCTTGTCTGGTGTCTATATTGTCTCAAATGAATTAAAGATATCTCTAGCTCTACAAATATCCAGCACTATATATTAACGGAAATCATTAATGAACAGAGCTAATTGTCAAGCAACTAACTATATCCTTTTTTAGGTTTCTTTTGAGATTATTTTAAAATACACATTTTGTAGGTGATGGACTGCCTTACTGTGAGTTATCTTGAAACAATTACCCTGAATGTTTTCCTTCTAATGAAAGAAATATTTTTTAAAATTTTTCATATGAGATTAAATACACAACCAGCATTTGATTACCTGCTTTCTAGGTGCAAAGTGTTGCATGCACAGCCCAGTGCATTTAAGCATTAAATTGATTAATAAATTTCTGAAATACCTTTAAAGTCAAAACATTACTCGTGTTTTTCAAATGTGAATTTTACTCACAGATAGCTTTCAAGATCAGTTTTCTAATTTAAAATTGTTGTTGCACATTGGAGTGTAAAGCATCAAATAGCTATTTGACAGAAAAAAAGAGAAAGAAAATACTGTCCATAATTGACATGCTATAGAAATACAAACAAAAAGCCTTCCTAACTGGTAGACTATAAGCAGAAGTGAAAACTATGTCTTTACTGATTATTAATTGAGTAAATAACATGGCACTTACCTCTATAAAATCAGTGTACAGCAGAAAACTTTGATGGAACAATTTACAACAGCTGATGTGTTTGTCCCAGGAATGTGCTCTTCCTAATGAGTGGGCTTTTAACTAATGAGAAACTGAGGGCATCTGAAGATAAGGGCAGAATTTTACCTAAACACTCAGCATATCATCAGAAAATAAGTTAATAAATTAACTAAAAATTTAGCTTGTAAGCAGTCTAGCTCTTGCTACAATAATTTTGTATCACCTAATTTCATGGCCTGATAACACTGGACTGGTGTTTGAGAATAATTAAGTTGTGTTTTGAGAGTTACACACTCTGGACTCAGCATCGACAGGCAACAACAGCAGGGACAGCTCAGTCAGTGTGGCACAGGGAGAAGCAGGGATGCAAACAATCAAACCAAGAAAATAGTTCAGAAATAACTGAACTGGCTGGATGATTGAAGAGTGGTAGTGAACAGAGTTAAATCCAAGTGGTGTTTCCCAGAGCTCAGTATTGGGGCCAGTTCTATTTAAACTCTTTACCAGTGATCCGGATGAGGAGATCAAGTGCGCCCTCAGTAAATTTGCAGGTGACATCAGGTGGGGTAGAAGTATTGATCTGCTTGAGGGTAGGAAGACTCTACAGAGGGATCCACACAGGCTGGCTGGATGGGCCAAGGCCAATGGTATAAGGTTCAACAAAGCGAAGTGATGGGTCTTTCACTTGAGTCACAACAATCTCATGCAACACTACAGGCTTGGAGAAGTGATTGGAAAGCCACCTAGGGCGGGGAAGGCCCTGGGTATATGAGTCAGCAGTGTGCCCGGGTGGCCAAAAAGGCTGATAGCATCCTGGCTTGTATGAGAAATAGTGTGGCCAGCAGGACAAGGGAAGTGATTGTCCCCCTGTACTCGGCACTACTGAGGCCACACCTCAAATACTGTATTCAGTTTTGAGTACCTCACTACAAGAAGGATATTGAGATGCTGGAGCATGTCCAAAGAAGGGCAACGAAGCTGGTGAAGAAGGGTCTATGTCCTGGTTTGAGAAAACAAGTTCTATGAGGAGCAGCTGAGGGAACTGGAGTTGTTCAGTCTTGAAAAAAGGTATCTGAGGGGAGATTTTATTGCTCTCTACAACTACCTAAAAGGAGGTTGTAGTGAGGTGGAGGTTGGTCTCTTCTCCCAAGTAACAAGTGATAGGATGAGAGGAAATGGCCTCAAGTTGTGCTATGGGAACTTTAGAATGGACATTATAAAAACTTTCTTCCTAAAAGGGTTTTCAAGCACTAGAACAGGCTGCCCAAGGAAGTGGTGTAGTCACCATCCCTACTGGTATTAAAAAAGATGTGCTTAGGAAAATGGTTTAGAGGTGGGCTTGGCAGGGTTAGGTTAATGGTTGGACTTGAAGGTCTTATGGGTCTTTTTTTCAAACTAAGTGATTCTATGATTTGGGCATAAATCTCCTTAAAACCTAACCTGTAGTGCTCAGTCTTTGCTATTCCCTGAACATGACATCTACAAGTGGACCGCCCAGTTCCTGACCCTGGTGGCTGAGTGCCCTGGGATGGCATGAGTGACCAAAGCAGGGCAGGAAGGACCAGCAATATCACAGCACTCTTACGTACTTCTCAAAGATGCTTTGAAAATGACTCAGCATGGCCACAGCTTAAATAGCTACATCTTACCTCAACAACGAGTCAAAATGCCATCAGATGTATAGGGATGGATAGGAGACCCTACGTACAGGGACAGTCAAGGGCATTTGTGTATCATAAGAGTGCAGACAAGGAGATCAGAAACGCCCACATCCCCATGTGGGAACCGTAAAGTGTAAAAAAAGGAAGCCCTGGATTTCCTCATCTTGTCCAGCATGACTGTTGCCATTTAAGTATTAAGTCTGAAATAAATGCAGGAAACAAGTACAGAGAATTATTGGAACAACTACAGACATTTTTGTTGTTGTTGTTGCCACATTCGTCTCCGAATCTGCACAGCTATTTGAATTAAATAGGAAACAAGTAGCTCGCTGAGCCCTGGAAATAATAAAGGCAAGTTTCCTATGAGCCTGTGTCTCATCCTTGACTGAGCTCTAAACTAAGAATTCCCAAGGTTGAGGCATGTACAGAAGATCTCTCCTGCACTAGTTCGGCTTGCAGCATGACTCCCTTTTTTTCTTGCCTTTTACTCAGCAGATTGTTTCCTTCAATGGGTAGAGATGAGCTGGTCTCTGAGACCTTAGCCCCTTCTTAATGCCTGGCAGGTGTTTGCTGTCAGAGAAGGACATGCAATTACATAGACAGACTTGTGTCCATATCTACACACTCTGCAAGGGCTTTTGTATCCTTTCTGCCATGGGAAAGGCTGAAAAATCTTCTCATTAGTGACTGTTGCCCAACAACTTCAGTAGACATGCTAGAGGGCACATTTGACAGCTGCCCCAGCCATGGGTCAGAGAGTGCACCCCTGCCATGCTGCTGAGGTGCCCCACTCTGTGCTGCTGTTCTGTGCTCGAGGTTCCCATCCCTGAGTGCACCAAGTGGGCTCACCCACCTGGCACAGCTTTCCCGGAGCACCTGCCAGGACTCAGCAGTAGCTTATGCAAAACAAAGCACAATGCATTTGCCTAAAATAGAACATAGAACAAAGGGTAAAATTAAATAGACAGCTTTTTGTATTTGGCCTTATATCCGTCTTTGTTTTTAAGTCAGCGTAAAGGTCTCTTCTGCCCAATTATCTCAGCCTGTAGGCTCAGGAGTGGAGATCAACCTGACACACATGTGAAATGTCTCTTTCTCCATGTGTCGCTAGCTGCTTCTTTCCCTTGGACAGGGCGGCTAACTCAGGTGCTGCCCATCTCCCCCTTACTACACCCTTGCCCTACTTGTAAGGCTTAGCTTACCCTTGGAGCCTTGGCTCTGCACAGCTCAGCCTTGCCTGCCCTTCAGCAATACAACCCCCCTGCTTTACTTTCATTCTCGTTCTGGGTCTCATTTTACTCCACTAAAACATTTTACTTTTTCCTATCCTGCACTCAGGTGGAACAATATGAAGCAAAATGAGGCAAAATTCATGAGAAATTGGTTTCCATTATTTTCTTTCTTCCATCTGATTAAATGCACCATGTGAAGAATAACTTTCCAATTAAATGTTATTAAAAATATCATTATGTAAGAGTAAAATATGTATATGCTGTGCACAGGTATTTGTTTTATATACATATGTAGGTAAAATCTTTGGTATAGTAAAAAATACACCTGAATATACTTAAAGCAGAGAAGTAGCATGGAAAAAAACTCGGATAAACAAGTAGAAAGTATTGCATATTTTTTTACTGAAGTGGAAAAGAACAACAGATTTGAAGTAAACAGCTGGCACCTACCAAGATACCGCCCATTCCAGGGTTTTACTCAGAACGGCACAGAAAAGTGAATCCTGCAGGATAAACAGGAGACAAAGACAACACAAGAACTTGCTTATTTGAGGCATTACAAGTCATTCAGACAGCGCTCAGCTGCCAGAGCAAGAGAAATCCCTCCAGCCACTGGGGAAAAAAATCCAGCAAGAACAAAAAGCATATGTTCAGGATGATGAAACAGTCCCAAACAACCCAGAATGGAAGAAACAGCTTTGAGAACAAGTGGTTTCATTTTTACAATACTACTTGATGCCAATGCTAATCCTTAATAGAAGTCAGTGGGATATTCTAACCCACCACAGGTTTTGGGTTTTCACCTTGCTTTCTACACCTGTGGGCGCTAAGGATTCAGACCAGCCTGATCTCCTTCTATGACCAGGTGACCCACCTAGTGGATTAGGGCAAGGCAGTTGATGTTGTCTACCTGAACTTCAGTAAGGCATTTGACACCATCTCCCACAGCATTCTGTTGAACAAGCTGGCGGCTCATGGTGTACACAGGTGGACTCTTCACTGGGTTAAAAACTGGCTGGATGGCCAAGCCCAGAGGGTTGTGGTAAATGGAGTTATATCCAGTTGGTGGCCAGTCACAAGCAGGGTCCCCCAGGCCTCAGTTCTGGGGCTGGTCTTGTTTAATATCTTTATCGATGACCTGGATGAGGGGATTGAGTGCTCCCTCAGTAAGTTTGCAGGTGACAAGAAATTAAGCGGGAATGTCAATCTCCTTGAGGGTGGGAAGGCTCTGCAGAGGGATCTGGACAGGCTGGATCCATGGGCTGAGGCCAATTGTATGAGGTTTAACAAGGCCAGGTCCTGCACTTCAGTCACAACAACCCCATGCAACGATACAGGCCTGGGGAAGTGTGGCTGGAAAGCTGCCTGGTGGAAAACGACCTGGGGATGCTGGTGGACAGCCAGCTGAACATGAGCCAGCAGTGTGCCCAGGTGGCCAAGAAGGCCACCAGCATCCTGGCCTGTATGAGAAATGGTATGACCAGTGGGAGTAGGGAGGTGACTGTGTCCCTGTACTCGGTGCTCGTGAGACCACATCTTGAGTACTGTGTCTAGCTTTGGGTGTCACAGTACAAGAATGACATTGAGGTGCAAGAAGGCATTTGAGCTGGGCCCCTGATGAAGTAATTGGAGCCCTTGATGAAGTACCATTGCACTTCAGCTGGACTAGTGGTACCGCTCCCAATGTTGCTATGCCATTCCCAGGGTCATCTTCGTCTGATCTGGTTTTATCCCCTTCCCCCCTCATATCTAGTTTAAAGCTTGGTTAATGAGCTCTACCAGCTCATGTCCCAGGATCCTCTTTCCCCTTGCAGTCATCTGAGCACCATCTGATCTCAATAGGCCAGGTGCTATGTAGACCTCCCTTTGGTTGAAAAACCCAAAATTGCACTGTTAGCACCACCCTTTCAGCCAGGTTTTTATCTGTTTTGTTTTTCTTAACCTCTCAGTATTTTTCTTTGCAGTTGAGGGGATTGAGCCAAACACAATCTGCACACCTGATCCTTGTAGCATCTGTCCCAGTGCCTTGAAGTCCCTTTTGATTGCCTTTGGTCGTCTCTCCTCAACCACATCGTTGCCAGAAGCAGGTAATAAACTGAAGGATTTACCAGACCTGGGAGTTTCCTTATAACATCCCTAACCCGGGAGGCAGTAGACTTCCCTCTGAGATGGATCTGGTCTGCATATAGGGCTCTCAGTTCCCCTCAGAAGGTAATCAGCTACTACTAGTACCCTCCTTTTTTTTCCATATTGAACTAGTCCTAGGTTGTGGGGGTGACTGATTCACTCTGCATAAATCCCCAGATGGACCTTCCTCTCCATCCTGATTGACTTGGCCCCTAACTTCCAGAGCTGTAAACCTGTCATGTAAGGGCAACTGGGAAGGTGAGGGAGGTTGGGGGGGAGGGGATTCACCTGCCTCTCTGAGAAGGAACCTGCTTCCATGGCCCTCCATCTCTTATGTCCTCTCCTTTTACCTGATGACAAGAGGGTAGGGGTTCCTCTGCTTCTCATGGAGCCTCCACCTGCTGCCTTTGCTCCAGGGATGGTAGTGCCTGGCACCACCAGTCTCTCTCTCTCCCCTACTCTCTTAGAGTCCTCAATCTTTCCACTTCCTCCTTCAACTCAGCCACTAGGCTGAGCAGATCATTGACCTGGTCACAGTGAACACAGGTGTTGTCTTTGTCACCGTCCATTAAAAGTGCCAGGCTCCAGCACTCTGCAGCCAGAGACCTGGACACTTGCATGTTTGTGTGGGCCCTCTGTCCGGGTCCCACATTTCTTTTGACAAGGGTTTTTGCCCGAGTTGCAACCACGGCCGGTGCTGCTGGTGTTCACAGCATCTCCTCTCTCGAGGTTGCTCCTGAGGCCTTTAAATCCCGCACTGTGGCTTCGGCCCAGCCCTGGCCCGCCTCCCCCGCCAGGGACACTGGTACAGTGGAGGGAATCATACCGCTCGCCATGTGGAGCTCGGCCTGAGGAAAACAAACCCTCAATGGTGGTTCTGCCGCTGTGCCGACTGCCGCGGGGACAGTCCACTCCGGCTCGAAGGGCTGATCTTTTTTTTTATTTAACACAGTGCTTGAACTCTTCCCTCCCCAGTAACATACCGACATGGGCCTCTCTAAATCTACATACAAAAACTCCTCAGACGAGGCCACATCTGACACCTCAAAGGGCTTGGTTTGTGAATTCCTAAATATGATGAGTGGGTGAGAATAATACTGATTTGTATTTAATTTATTTTTAATCATCTGAGGATTAGTTGTGCTTACTTGTGATGTTGTCTCTCCATGCTCATAAGGAAAGCAGCTATTGTTGGTTTGGGAATTCCTGGTCACTAAAACACTGCAGAAGGGCAGATTTGTTTTATTTGCAGTCTCTCTTCTAAGTTAATATTTTCACATGGTACTAAGTATTGATTTTTTTTTTTCCTGTGAAGTGCAAGATTTTTGGAAATAATGTGCTTGTGACTCTTTTCTCAAAAGAATTTGGTAGCCTTAGTACAAAGTCAATCTTGAATATTCATTTCCTGCCTGCCTAATTCCCTTGCTTTTGTTTTCCGCTGGATATGACAGTTACTTCACTTTCTGCTAAGTTATTATGCAATGTTACTGGAGTTTTAAATACTCATTTTGTCCCAGAGGAGGCTGGATTTCAATATTAGGATCTCTGTAACAGGATGATTTGTTTCTGAAATATTTCTCCTTAATGGTGCTTATGCACCTAAGTTATTGTGTTAAATAAAAATATAGTAGGCAATTTATAATAGAATTAGGTTTAGTGATAATTACAGTTATCTGTACTTTGACAGGAGATGAGATCTAATCCATTGCCTTTTTAATTTCTGTAAAATGTAAAACTACCCTGTCTTTCTAGGGAACTGGTTAACATGGAAAGTTTTATGGCATGAAAGTGCTGATAGAATTATCCCCCTTGGCTAACTTTAAAAGTCAGTTTCATTTCTGTAGGAGTGTCAGCTCTGTCAAAATGTTATATCAGGAATTAATATGTCATTTTTTGAATGATCTTTTATAAAAAGTGAAATGCATTCCCAGTTTTCTGCAGTTCATTTCAAAAGTTGTATTGTGCCATAGATAGCTTTAAATTCTTATGGGATTATATAGGGAGAACAGAAAACATCCATTGCTAGAGAAGGGTAGATTCAGTATCTATGTCAGCATCATAACTTATTGTCCTGGTTCAGCTAGGACAAGGTTAATTTGGTGCAGAGGGGCTATTCCATATCATGCTGACATCATGCCCTGGGACCAATTCTGGTCTGCTGTGCAACTCTTGAGCCTTTGGCTGGTCTGCTCGGGTCCGTCTGTTTGTCCACACAGTATTATTTATTCTGTACATTGCTTTTCTCCCTGTTGTTATTGCTGTTGTTACTGCGATTGTTTCTTGTGTGTGGTTGTATTAAACTCTCCTTATCTCAACTCAAAAAGCATTCTCAGGCAATACTGCCTTTCC
>JAVSBS010021426.1:0-13615 GCA_033124195.1 Coracias cyanogaster
GTTGAATCACCATCCCTGGATGTATTTAAAAGCTGTCTAGATAGGGTGCTCAAGGATATGGTGTAGAAGTGGCCTGGCAGAGATAGATAATGGTTGGACTGGATCTTAAAGGTCCTTTCCAACCATAGCAATGCTGTGTGATACTGTGAACCATAGCTTTCCACATGTCTCCCTGTATATACCCACACACAGACATGTTGCTCTAGAGCTTTGGTGTCTGCAAGAAAAACTGGCTACAGGCTGTCTGAAGAAGTCATTCTTCCTGATACTGCAATCTGGTGACAAAGACTAAGAAAACATGTTACAGTGTATTAACATTTTGGGCTGTCTCCACATTGATCTAATTGCTTTCTTTAAAGATCATTTATTATATATCTAGTCTGCTGCCACCAATGAAATCTGTGAAAGTGAAGCTGTCTCTATTTATTCCAGCTTCTCTCTCTAGCAGAGACCAGAGAAGGAAAATATTTTAACATATTTTCATTAACACTAAGGTTTGTCTTGAATTTTTTAAGTATTACAATATGTAAGAGAATTTCTGCAGATGTATAAAAACTTTGGGAAAAAAAGAAAAGATTGAGGTTAGCCAAGGACTGCAGTGTATAGAACACACCAAACTGGTGCCAGGATCACTTCAACCATCAATAAGGAATGAGTTCATGCAGCAGCTTTGGCTTGAGTTGTGCAATAGTCCAAACAAGTAGTTACATTCCTCTTTTTAAAAAGAGGTTTTGCATCATGAAGTCAAACATAGAATGAAGCGTTTACATCCACTCCTATTTGCAGACCTGCTCAGGATTATTTACTACTGGATACTTTGACCAAGTATCTGGAACCTTTGGCAAATCTACCTGCTTCCTTGAAGAAAAAGTGGAGTTAAAACACCAGTGCAGCGTTTGTACGCTAAGAGTACACCCAAAGGTACATCTATTGCTGTTTCAGACCCCATCAGCTACATTTCAGGTGGTATTTATCTACACTGCCCTCCTTTATTCCATGTTACAGAATCACAGAATGTTAGGGGTTGGAAGGGACCTCAAAGATCATCTAGTCCGGCCCCTCTGCCAGAGCAGGATCACCTACAATAGATCTCACAGGAATGCGTCCAGGCGGCTTACTGAATGTCTCCAAAGAAGGAGACTCCACAACCCCCCTGGGCAGCCTGTTCCAGTGCTCTGTCACCCTCACCATGAAAAACTTTTTTCTAATATTTTTATGGAATCTCCTATGTTCCAACTTGTACCCATTGCCCCTTGTCCTGTTATCGGACGTCACTGAAAAGATCCTGGCTCCATCCTCCTCCATGTTCTCCAAATGCTGTCAGGAATAGCAGCTCTTCCCAGTCCAATTCAAGGTACTCTGTGCAATAATGGCATTTCAGTCTATGCCACACCAGTTACGCTGCCACTCATTTCTTAAGCTTGCTTACATGAAACCCAACTATTCATGTCCCTGAGTTATTTCATTTTAATTTACAATCCCTAAAATAGTTGAAGGTCCTTGGTCAACCCTCCGGTGCTTGCCTGGCTTTTCTTGAGGAAAAAGCCACAACTGCACACCTGATCCTACCTAAATCTGATGCAGAAAATGCAGAGTTGTGTGCGCAAAACAGCACAGCAATGTTTGTACCTGGAATCAGTAGGGCGCTAAGCACTGCATAGCTGGCTTGGCACCAGATAAACATGCCCTTGCTTGAGCATTTTGATGACCAGAGAGACAGAGGAGCTAATTTATCATGTCAGACTGCTTGAGCAACATTGCTTTGCAGAAGTGCTGACCAAAGATTAAACATTGCAAACACCTCTGTTAACTTCTTTTACAGCCTCATTCTTTGTAGGTTGTATTGTATTAATTTACCACTCAAGATAGTAACTTCTGGTTCTCAGGAAACACAGACCATTAAGGGGAAACATCAGCATTAAAATCAAACCTCAAACAGTGATGCAACTTTTGCTTCCCAGCTTTAAAAACTACACCATGACAAACACATACACAAAAAAGATGTTGTAAATATGGAGAAGTGAAAGGTTTACTGCAAAACCTTGCTTCAAACAGTACTAACTAGATTCAGATTGTTCTGTCATCACAGTCTTTACAGAGTCATGCACTTTACAAACAAACACTGCTACCTCATTTTAGTCTTCCAAAGAAAACTCAAGTTCTCAGCAAAATTAACCATTCCGTAACTAATAACCTCCATTCCAACACAAGCTGCATTTCTAGCACAAGGCAGTTACAGTGTCCCTCACACTCTGCAGAGCTTTTGGTACACGCACTGGGAAAGTTAACAGAGAGATTAAAGTACAAACCATTTCAACTTTACATTTGCTGGCTTCTTACCTCAGCTTATGAAAGCTGCTGTCTTTGAAGATGTTTCTTAAATGTGGGAATACAAAACCTATGCAAGTGTTTTCTCTGTTCTTATGAAAGGTACGTTTTTTTGTTTCTAACTCAGCACAACTTACTAATGAGTTCATTTCATATGAAAATCACCCAATCTACAGCACAGAAAATAAGACTTTTAATAGAAATCCACACTTATGTTGAAGTAATTTTGTGTAATCTAATTTTTTCTACATTTTCAATATTTTTTTTGTCAACAGAACATGGAGACAGAATTAAACCCTCTCTCACTACAGAATGGAAGCATGAGAGAAAGACTCTACACGGACACAACTCAACCAGATCCCCTCATACACCTGCTGCTTATGTCCTCATATCATTTAATTGTAACAGGAAAGGCAATCTGCTTTTTGAGTTGAGAGCCTCTCTTTAACTAGAGGAGCAGTTTGGTTAGGCAGCATTTCTTTTGTCCAATTTCCTAGTGGAAAGTTCTTCGCCAGTTTCCTAATGAAGAGTGACTGCATTGCAAGCCTGACATTTCCAGGTGGCTGGCAAGCTGCGTTAAGCGTGTGCCATCAGGACAAGCACAATGTAAGGCCTCACGCGTACAGCTTGCTATCAGCCTATCTCAGTCTAATCCACTGGAAGGGCTGAGTGCTAAGCTAACAATTTATCCCTCCTAAGCCCAAAAGAAAGTCCTGCAGTGTTTCTTTTTATCCTGCAACATCTGCTTAGATTAGCAAACAAAAACACGTGTTACAGAGCTCAAATGACAGCTACATCTGTGCAGCTCTCAGCACCACATATGGTGTCTATGGCAGTCACGAGATGTTTTAACCATGCCAGTGCCAGCTGTATCCTGAAACATCTGTTCTTTTTCAAAGCACCGTTTCAGAGAATGTGCCAAAGAGCAGTTACAACTGGTTCTTTGTATTTCAATAAACACAGGTAAGATATGCAGCATTTAGGCTCACCCCAAGTTTTAAAACCTCCTCCCTAAAGCAGCTTCAGGTGGGAATATCCACACAACCATTACTCAAACAGCTATTCATCACCCCAGCTTTGCATTTGACTACTGTCACAGGCATGTGTGTGGAGTGTTATGACAATAAGGGGGTTTTGCCAATTAAACCTTACACTCAGACAACAGCAAGGTACCACGCCAGTCCTGCCTACAGGGAGTCACAAATCTAACGACTGCTGGCAGGTCTCTTCAGTTTGGCTTTGCATGGCAGGCAGTTATTTAAAAACACAGCACTCTTAACAAGTCTGTCTACTGACAGACCCTTGTCAGCTTCTTGCAAATTCAAGATCAGGTTTCCATTGCAGCCTGGCTGCAATGTAACAAATAATTTTTTTTAATTTGTAGCAAATAATTTCCCTTACAATGCAGCCCACACACAAACATGAATAGTGAGAAAAATGTAACATCAAGCGCCAGTGACAATTCTCAGACACTAGGAAACCTTATGAAAACACCCCTCCAAAGAAGCCAGAAGGCACATGCCTTTGAGAAACAGTGTCCTGCGCTGCTAATAAGCAGGTGACTACACTGCAAAATTTCATGTGAACAGACACCAGTGGACTCCCTCACACTGAGAGATGCGATAGAACCCTCAGCTCACAACTGCTCTTAGAACACCACACCAGAGAACACCACCCTGGGAGTTTAAAAGCCACAAACAAAAAGCTTCGGTACTTTACACAACTGCCTCCTCCTTTGGACAACAAATGCAACCAAAGCAGCTCCAAACTACTAGGAAATAAATCCAGTTAATATTCGGCTTGCTAGCTAGTTAAGATGTCAAAGCTGAAGGAATAATAAAACCCACACATCTCAAAAGCTATTTCTGTTTACGCCCACTGCTTATAGTGAGCTACCGTGGAAAAAACTTACTTGTCTGCACAGTGACTGTTGAGATCTTACCCCATTTCTACTCATTAAGTACATGATGAAAAGGGAGCCTGAATAGATTAGGATAATACGAAACTCAATAGCTGAAATTTCTAAAAATCATAAGTAAGACCTGGGGAGATAAAGAAGATGGAAAAAGAATCCGGCCTACTGCTGACATTTCCAATTCGTCTACTTCCAAAGGAGTGTCTTTATTATATGGATTAGAAAAATTGTTTAGCACTAATCAAAATTAGATATATCAAATCTTCCCGTAAGAGAGCTCCAGCCACTGAGAGCTTGTGGTTGAGAAAACGGGGCGGGGGGGGGGGGCAAGTATCAGCACTGTCTTCTTCCACAATGCTTACACACCTGGTCTGCAACTCCAGGTAGGTCAGCAGATATATTAAACTGTTCCTCTCTGTTCTTTGGCAAGCTGCAGAATTCCCTATTTACTGTTAGCAGTCCTATTAGAAAAGCCCAACTGCAGCTCTGTCTTCCTGAGACTCTAAAGTGATCTGCTTCCCCCATTATATCTTACATGCAGGTAACTGAAAATGGTTTCTAAGCTTTGGTTATTAGCTATCATCACACAGTCAGAACTTACGTCCAGCCCCGCTGCTGGTGTGGTGCTTTGAAGCAAGGGCTTAGTCACCGGTATTTTCCCACTTGTTGAGCCATTTCCAGCAGCTGAAGGCAGAGCATTCACTGTATGATTGTGAAGTGGCGTGGTCCCTCCGGTGACAGCAATGACGGGCTGGGAGGCAGGAAGCACCCCAGAAGCCTGGAGCTGTACCACAGCAGGCTGGGGGAGCACCACTGATTGCCCTAGAAGAGAAGAAGAAACAGGAGTGCTCAGTTTATTATATGAAATGGATTTGTGCATAGGCAGTTTGAAAGGGAATACTGATACAGGAGGTAGAAAGCCTTGCTTCCTCTCCTTCCCCACATAATTTATCTCAAGTCCAGTCCTACAGCATTTGTATATTCCACAGGATAGGAATGAAAAAAAAAAAAAAAAAGCAGCTCAAAAGTTTGCAGGGCTCTTAATCCATCCTACAAACCAAAACTACACATATGAAATTGATCCAATAAATCAAGCTCTCCCTCAGAAGCTCTTCAAAGTTAAAAAAGTCAACAGTTGCTAGAAACATTACTCATTTCAGTATTGCTAACACTAGATGCACTTCGAGCAACTTTTTCAAAGAACTTAGCTAGCTTACCTCAATCCTCCTCCTCCCTTTTGTCCATCCTTACTTTACTGCCATATTCAATAACAACTTACTACACAGAAGTGACTGGTAGTATACAAACCAATTCAGAAAGAGCACAAAGAAGGTAGATGAGCAAGGAAGAACAATGCAAATTACACTTTCAGAACAATTCACACTAAGACAAGAGCAATTATTTTTTAAATACACCTTATGTACAAAATTTTATGCACAAGCCAAACAGAGCTTAAAGAAAAGCAAGCAGAAAAAAAAGAGGTAATTTTGAGAGTTTGACTTAAAGACAGTCACTTCCCAGAAATTTCAGCCCAACAACTACATTTAACTGAAGCAGGTGCTCAAGTAATATTTTGTTGTCGGAAAACAAATCAATGTCTCTCTAATCCTTTGTAACAGGATGACCTCGCCAGCTTTCAGAAACAGCACATTCCAGTTGAGCATTCCAACCAAAATATACAACGATGTATTCCAGCATTTAGCCAACCTTCTGGAAGGTGAAAAATAAAGTCATTTACCTAGCGCCAAGGTCTTTTATGTATGAGGTGTAGGATTAGATGTCCTTTTTTGCAGACAGCCTTGAAGACGTCACAAGTTAGTACCACTCTATTTAAGAGCCTCAAATGGTGAATTGGAAATGATTCCAACAATTTTTTGCATGCATAAAGTACATGATGCTCTAAGATCATACTTTCTTCTTTAAGCTTTTATTAAAGGGATTGTAAAAATATCATTTCTCATGCTCCTTTGAGGATAATGGCATATTTCAAACTGGTAACTCCAGACATGTGCAGGGGATTTTGATTAATGAAAAAGGTCCTTACGGTTTTTTGTTATAGAAGCAGCACAATTGAATTTTTAAACACACCATCAGTTAAAGTAAATACACAGCACTGAAATACTTTCCCCAAAGTATTTCCTCTATAGTGTCTCACAGAAACTACTCTCCTGACTGTTCTTCAGGGAAAAGAAGCAGCTGATCTCCACAGTGCTATACTTATAGTAAAAAAAAAAAAAAAAAAAATCCATATCCCCAACATTCCTTTATTCCAGATGGTATTTTATCAGCTGGAACATCAGGAGTAAGAATTAGGTCACGCTGACTGTGCTGACCTGCGTTTTAAGCAGTCTAACAGTCTTAGGCATGTTGTAACAAATGTCAGCGTCTAACAGCCTTGGCTTAACTCCTGATAAAAAGCAATCAGTAACGAAGACAAATTTTTCACTATTGCAATCATTCCTAGATATACGCCTTTAAGTATTTGTCTCCATTTCGTTCCACGCCTCAGTGTTTGTACAACCAACCGCAGGAGACTGTGGCCATCCGCTGGTGAAAACGGGCAACTGCAGCTGACAATTTCATCGGTGCCAGTAAAGTTCCCACTGCCTTAGCTGAAGAGTAAAATAATGCTTTGGATACAGAAATGAAGACTCAAGCTACATCAAATATCTTTTACAGGGCAACAGGAGGAATGAAGGTGTATCAGTGGACACGAAAATCACTTTCCTCTTGTTAATATCACTTCGCAGCTGTAAGCAACTTTTTCTAACCTCTGGGGTGGCTCACTTCACTTTTAACGTTATTTCACAACACACTGTTTAATGCTGTTTAGTGAGATAAAAAGCCATAAACTCAGGTTCCCACATCCTGTGGTAGAGTTTTATGTGGGTAAAAAAAGCCTTTTATCGCTTCTCCCAAGTTTTCAAGCTTCATTCAAGCCATCTTCACTGATTCTCCTGGATCTTCTTTTGGATATGACAGAATAGCACTATAGCCACACTATGCACTTGCCATCACAAGTACCGCAGAGCAAAGGGTCCCCAAAGGTCCTTCCATATCAGCAGTTTTATCTCCACAACTGCCAGTGCTCAGCAGTCTCTTTTTCTATACTGTCTTCCATTCTACATAACGCAGCAGTGAGTGCTGTTTCTCATAGGACTATATGAGAGAGGAAGAAGGCCATCTTCTCAGCTTAAAGCTTTTTCAGCAAAGCATGTAGAACCGCTCTTTTTTCTCCTACTCCTTCCACTTCAATCACCAAGGCTAACTTCAGCCTAGCCACCACCCCAAACAGACACAGTGTTTACACCCAATACCTGGTTCAGTCAAGATAATTCACCTACCTTTAGGAGGTGCTGGCTGGATGTTAACAACTGGCTGATGCTTTGGCAGTGGCACAAGCGTGGGAAGAGTCTGGATAATGATGGTTTTAGCTGGGATGCCGATGTTAGCCTGAGCTTCAGGCACAGCAGGCAAAAGGGGTTTGGGTTGTATCAAAGGCCTGGATGCTGTCTGACCACACCTCTTCAGAGTCTTCACAGAATTACTTGCTAGGAAAGGAAAAACATTCAGAGTTGGACCAGAAGATATGAAATAAAGAATTCAAGCAGTAATAACATGGCTTTTGGTATAGGGGTTTTTTTTACCCATCTTTAATATTTGTTAAAAATAGAGATATCTGATCACAGATTCAAGTAAAAAAATGACCAGACATACTAGTGTCTGTTAGTTAAACATTTGTATGCAAGACAATACACATAGTATCTGCAGAATCAAAGTAACTCAATCTCTCATACTAGACCGAGAAGTGATGCTGACAGCAGGCTTCTTCCCTCCATCTCCTTCAGGGGATGCAGGGCTTTTGCAGCTCTTGCTGTAGAGAGAGATAGGAGACATCTGGGAGCTACAGCTGAAGTCCACATCATCCTGCAGACAAAGTAAATGAGATTAATGCCTCAGATACACAGAAAAGTGTCCACTAGCAGTTCAGATTATAACTGCCTTTCATTGCATCTGTATTGCTGCTGCAGTAAATGAGATAAAGGCCAGCAACTGCTAGACTCAGAAACCTTTAGAAGGCATTTTGTTTGGCAACCAGGCTAATAAACACAACTGAGGAAACAGAACTGAACATGCTCTGTTTAGAATGGGTCACAGCAGGAAAGGAAACATCACTGAAGGGAAGTTGTTTTTGTTAGGGTTTAAAAAATATGCTGTTTCCAGACAAGCAAATCACTGGGCCTTTTGTCTGTCACAGCTAGCTCTGAATGACCACTGCTATCTGTGTTATGTGGAGGTTTCCACATACAGGCACATTCTGCATTGGCGAGTCCACAGACGATGGAGAAGGGACTGAACAATTTGAAGTGGCTGGTGATAAAGGCTCTGTTTTCACGCTTTCATCTGCAAGAGATAGATAAAGAAATTTTACTGTACAAGTTTTCAGTAATAAGAGATCACTAAAGAACACACTGCCCTACATCAGCTATTTTAATTCCTGAAGCAAGGCACAGCAGAAAACATCGTAAGTTTGAAGATACTAAACAGCTTCGCTTGTCAGACAGTCCTGCCCAGCTGTACCTATCTTACAGAAACAAAGCATGACTGCTCATCACAGAGCTAAACGCTGCAGGGCACCAAAGAGTTTCATCAAACAACTTAAGTTACACTATCCTTAAGTTGTAACAGCTCACCCCTGGGGGCTGTGGGGGGGAATAGTCACCCTGGCAAAATACAGAAGGTTAATTACCTGTATAAGCATGGCCTGTAATATTCCAAAGGTCTGAGTCCCAAGACATCAAATCCAAATCAAACTGAAAGTTATAGAGATCATTTTCCTGAAATGAGAGTTCAGAAAAAGAAACAATACAAAAAGACAATATACATTGAAACCATCAGTCATCATGCCCACATTCTTATGGCTCTGGAAAACAAAACCACAACTATCACTTCAGTTGCCTTATAGCAGGCAGAGATAAAAGCCCTTAAGTGGGCAATTCTCGACCGGAATAGGAAAGACAAGGCTTCTTTTAAAGCTTAGACCTGTAGGAAAGGAGCATGTCAGTTTAAGACCACCACTAATTATTGTACTGTTATCATTAATTTGTAAAGCAAAAGTCCCAAGTCCAGTCATTGAACCACTCCATATAAAGCACAAGTTTTAGCAACTTGTTGCCATCCTCCCCCTCATCTCCATTGAAATATTTACTTAATGCCCTTCCATCATCACATCTCAAAGCACTTCATAAACAAAAGCAGCACCAGTGGCAGTTTACCAGCAGGAAGAGACATAAGGACTGATCTGCTCAAGATCTGATCATTAGTATGTGCTAGGTCTCCCTATACCTAAATTAACATCATCTTCCAAAGTCAGGGGCACTGGTTTCCCTCTCTAACAGAAAGAAAAAAAAAGATTAAAATCTCTTCATACGTAATATTTATTGTATGACCTTTAAAACAATAATTAGGATTTTTGCTCCTTTTTTTTTATGAACACTTGCATGAAAAATGGAAATATCACATGTCCAACTTCAACACAAAGTAAAGATTTTCTTGCTAAAAACTATCCTGCAAACCTACTTTTCCTTACATTCTCAACTTGCCTCATAAAGGGAAGCTTAGAAAGTCTGCAGACTGCATGGATATTAGTATTTACAGGCTTAGGATGAAGAGAAAGCTCATCAGAGCACATTTATAGGAATAATGACCAAAACCCACAGCCTGAGCTGTGCAGTAAGAGCCTCCACAGACATAACTAACACTGACCTGCTGAGGGGCAGTAAGTTTCCGTTGCACAATCAAGCAGTTTCCAGATTTTCTCCAGCCCCCAGCACTACAATGCCTGTAGGACTGCTCTTAGTACCAAAGCTTTATCAGAAAACTGCAGGGTTGTGCTAGAGGTGTTTGGATGCAGTGAGCTGAGACAAGGCAGAGGGAAGAACACAGATTGGAGAATTCAAGAGGTCATAGCCCAGGACATAAAAAGCAGCAGGTAGTACTGGATAATGAAAAACATGGAAACCAATACATAAGGTTGCAAGCAAAGGTTTTAGGAGAAAACCCTACAATGGGACAAGAAAACAAGAAGGCATCCTACAGGCAAGGTGATAAAGCACAGCATTGGGGGATGCAGGTGTAACGTGCCCAGGCTTCTCCACACTTCTCCTTTTATGCAACCCAGAGTGGTACTGCCCCTCGGCACAGCCTCGCAGAGGGAGTTCACCTTCCCTAGGTCAGCCACAACACAGTTTTTCCTGGACACTGCGCCTCAGACTGTCACCTCAAACTTCCTCCTTTAAACCCGGCTTTTAAACCTTCAGCTTTGATACTGACACTTTACGAAGACGTCGACCACTCTGCACCCCAGCGGCTAACGCAGGAGTGAACGGGCAGAGGCCTGCAGGCCACCGGCGCTCCGGCCGGGGAGGGAGCTCCAGTGTCTCCTGCCAGACGGCCGCCATGAAACCCACCGCGCCGCTCCCGGGGAACCCCTCGAGCCAGGCTGCGGGGGCACACCGCCGGTGTGGGGGGAGCCCGGCCTGCCGCCGCCCCCGCCTCCTCCCGGTACTCACGTCAGGTTCATCCTTCGGGGCCCTCCGCGGCTCCGCGGCGCCCAGCAGCTCGCTCAGCTCCTCGCCCAGCACCGCCTCTGCGGGAGAGACAGCGGCCTCAGCGCCGGCCCGGCCCCGGCCCCGGCCCCACCACCCACGCATCCCCACGCATCCCCACGCATCCCCACGCATCCCCACGCATCCCCACGCATCCCCACGCCCGCCGCCGCGCTCACCCCAGTCCAGGCCGCCCCCCGGGGCCGGCAGCAGCCCCGCCGGCTCCCACTCGGCCTCCACCGCCGCCATCGCTTCCGTCTTCCTCCCGAAACCCACGTCTGCTTCCGGGCAGAGCCCCGCCCCTTCCGCCCCGCCCCCGGCGGCCCCACGGCGGGTGGCAGCGGCCTCAGGCTTCCAGGCAAGGGGGTCTGAGCCGGGGCCCCGCCGCCCGCCCGCCCACCCACCCCTGCTCCCAGGCACACGGAGGCGGCTCATTAGACACAGGCGTTTATTCAGGCCCCGCTGACACAGGCCCGTGGCGGGGGAGCGTCCGAGGCAGCTCCGTGAGGGGAAGGGGCGAGCAGCGGAGGCGGCCCCACGCCCCGGGGCCGGGGGGGTAGGGTGTGTACCCGCAGCGTGGGTGCGGGCTCCGGCCGGCAGCACCGGGCCGGGCTGCAGCCGGGGGCGTGAAGTCCCTCTAGGCCCCGGCCGCGGCTCCTGCTGGGGGGCGCGGCGGGGGTGGGTCACGGCCAGGCTGGAAGCACGGGCGAGCCGGAGCCGGGGTTACTCGCTCCGGTGCAGCACGGCAAGCAGCGGGTCCCCCCTTTCCCTTCCGAGGGGTGTCCCCACCTGGGAGCACCCCAGCCAGGACGAGAGCTGCTCAGGCGAATTCTCCACGCGTGTCTCCCAGCAGAAGCGCGGCAGAGTTCCCGGCGCGCCGGGAGAGCGCAAGGTGCTGCGAGCGTCGCGCTGGCCGCTCCCCTCACAGGTTGGCGTCGTAGGCTGCGTTGGTGAAGACGCCCGGTGACCCTAAGTCACTGGAAAAGAGACACAAGGGAGTCACCCTGCGTGGGGCAGAGGACCGGAGTGTGAAGGGCAGGGGGGAGCACAGCCCCGTCAGCCCTGAAGATACTCCACTGCGCAGCCCCACCGTGCGGGTCTGGTTGACAGTGGAGTGACCACAGGGCTGTGACCGGTACAGGGCAGAGCCACCCTCCTGCAGGGCACGGCTCTCACCTGGTGGGGTTCAGGAGCTTCTTCTTTTCTTCTGATACGTGCGAAAACGTCCATAGGTGTAGTGCAGATAGGAAAAGAAAGAACCAGATGTGTTTAGTGAAGGACTGGAGGAGCTGCAGCAGCAGCAGCTCTGAAATGGAACCAAAATTGACAAGCACGGGGTGGAGCAGGGCAGGGGAGCTGAAGCAATCGCCTTCTTCCCCTTTGCAACTGAAGTGGTTTTCTGTCTGGCTCTGCCCTCCCAACCTGGCTGCTGACACATCCTGCTGGACAAATGGCCAAGGAGGTGGTGCCAGACCAACGCGACTCACAGAAGATAAAATACAGGGACTGGGCTGTCACACTGTTAAACTCTTCTGATCATCCCACCCTTCCCTGGGACTCTGTAACCCCCTGGCCGGAGAGCCCCCAGCCAAAGCGACGGTGGGCTGCGGGAGGCGTCCCAGTACCTCTGTTGCTGAGCCGCTTGGCAAGGAGGGCAATGAGTGTCCCTGAGAGCACGATGCCGGCTACCGCCAGAGCTGTGCCACTGCTGTAAGACAGCACTTGCTTTAAGAAGGGGGCACTGTCCTCTGAAAGAGATCCACAGACCCACAGGTTAGAGAGTTATCAGACGCACTTTAAGGCACCAAAGCCGCTGGGGTGCCCCCCACCACATTAAAGATGTGCTGCAGGAAGCTGGACTTCCCCTCACTCCACCACCACTAATGCTGGAGGAGCGGGAGGTCCCACCATACCTGCACAGACAGGGGGATGCCTGGTCCAGTTCCCTGTGGCTGCACACCAGAGCACCTCTGCTCCCACCCGAACAAACCCCTCCTCGCAGGAAAAGGCACACGTGGAGTTGTATGTGAAGTTCCCATGCATGTGAGAGCAGCTCAGCTGGCCTCTGCTGGGGGGGTCCAGCACTGGGCAGCTGACAGCTGGAGAAAAAGCACAGCAGCAGCATCAATAGGACAGGACCAATGGTGGTGGGATGGGGCTGTGTGGGCCAGGGAGTCAGGGGATAAGATGCCACGGACTGGGCTTGCTAAGGGGAAGGGCGTGCTGGGGACAGCAGTCTACTACAAGAGAGCAATTCCTGACATGCTTGTGATCACGAGATCTACCATTGCATTCCGGAGTGTCTCCAGTCCAGGTCCCCATGGCTGTACACTCACGGCTCTCCGATCCCATCAGCACAAACCCCATCTGGCAGGAGAAGGCACATGTGGAGCCGAAGGCAAAGTCCCCATGAAGATGGGAGCAGGCAGCCTGGCCCAAGTTGGGGGTGGCCAGTGCTGAGCATTTGATGGCTGCAAGGGTGAAGACACATACTTCAGAAGAGAGACTACTCTGTGGCGACCAAGAGGCTGGGGAACATTGGAGTGTCACCCCAAGGTCAGTGACACCATAAGCTCTAGCAGTAGCTCTACCTTCACAGTGTGGGGCATCCCCAGTCCAGGTTCCTGTGGCCATGCATTCACGGGTCTCTGGCCCCATCAGTACAAACCCTGCCTGGCAGGAGAAGGCACATGTGGAGCCAAAGGCAAAGTCCCCGTGGAGGTGGGAGCAGTTCACCTCTCCCTTGTCTGGAGCACTGAGCACT
>JAVSBS010021426.1:13715-28706 GCA_033124195.1 Coracias cyanogaster
ACCCAGTCTGGCAGAAGAAGTGACACGTGGAGCCGAAGGCAAAGTCCTCGTGGAGGTGGGAGCAGTTCACCTCTCCTTGATCTGGAGCACTGAGCACTGGGCAGGCAACGGCTGCAGAGCAAAGAGGCACACTTCAAATAGGAGCCTGTGGACTACGAGGCTAAACTGTTGGAATGCGAGGACCAAGACACCAGAGAACATCCCATGGTCACCCTAAGGCCTGTGGCTCTTTGAGCAGGAACTCTACCTTTGCATAGTGGGCTGTCCCCAGTCCAGGTCCTTGTGGCTGTGCACTCACGGCTCTCTGGCCCCATCAGCATAAACCCAGTCTGGCAGAGGAAGTGACACGTGGAGCCGAAGGCAAAGTCCCCGTGGATGTGGGAGCAGTTCACCTCTCCTCGATCTGGAGCACCGAGCACTGGACAGGTGATGGCTGTGGAGCAAAGAGTCATACTTCACACAGGAGCTTGGGAACTGGGAGGCTAAACTGCTGGGACCAAGAGGCTGGGGTGACATTGGGACATTCCCCAAGATGAGTGACACCCTGAGTTCTAGCAGCAGCTCTACCTTCACATCGTGGAGCATCCCCAGTCCAGTTCCCTGTGGCCGTGCACTCACGGGTCTCTGGCCCTGTCAGTGCAAACCCTGTCTGGCAGAAGAAGGCACATGTAGAGCCAAAGGCGAAGTCCCTGTGGAGGTGGGAGCAGTTCAGCTTCCCCCGGTCTGGAGCACTGAGCACTGGACAGGTGATGACTGTGGAGCAAAGAGTCATACTTCACACAGGAGCTCGGGAACTGGGAGGCTAAACTGCTGGGACCAAAGGGCTGAGGAACAACCTAGTGTTACCCCAAGGTCAGTGACACCCTAAGCTCTAGCAGCAGCTCTACCTTCACATTGTGGGGCATCCCCAGTCCAGGTCCTTGTGGCCGTGCACTCACGGGTCTCTGACCCCATTAGCACAAACCCCGTCTGGCAGGAGAAGACACATGTGGAGCCAAAGGCAAAGTCCCCGTGGAGGTGGGAGCAGTTCACCTCTCCCTTGTCTGGAGCACTGAGCACTGGACAGGCAATGGCTGCAGAGGTAGAGAAACATTTCAAGCAGGACACTGGGGACTACGAAGCTAAACTGTTGGAATGGAAGGACTAAGACACTGAGGACCATCTTAGGGTCAACCCAAGGCTTGTGACACCTTGAACAGCAGCTCTACCTTCACAGCGTGGGGCATCCCCTGTCCAGGTCCCTGTGGCTGTGCACTCACGGCTCTCTGGCCCCATCAGCATAAACCCAGTCTGGCAGAAGAAGTGACACGTGGAGCCGAAGGCAAAGTCCTCGTGGAGGTGGGAGCAGTTCACCTCTCCTCGATCTGGAGCACTGAGCACTGGGCAGGCAACGGCTGCAGAGCAAAGAGGCACGCTTCACACAGAAGCTTGGGAACTGGGAGGCTAAACTGCTGAGGCCAAGAGGCTGAGGAACAACCTAGTGTCACCCCAAGGCCAGTGACACCATAAGCTATAGCAGCAGCTCTACCTTCACATCGTGGGGCATCCCCAGTCCAGGTCCCTGTGGCCATGCACTCACGGGTCTCCGACCCCATCAGCACAAACCCTGTCTGGCAGGAGAAGACACATGTGGAGCCAAAGGCGAAGTCCCCATGGAGGTGGGAGCAATTCAACTTCCCCCGGTCTGGAGCACTGAGCACTGGACAGGTGATGGCTGCAATGGGAGAGTAGGTTTCAGAAACAGGATAGATGAGGTTAAATCTAGAGATTAGAGCCGAATTCCAATCCAATAATGTAGTTGGTACAATTATTTTTCTGTTGTAAGAATGATTTCCGGGATGGGGGGGAGGGGGTGGGTGATTGCTGCTTTGCCAGAGCTCTGCGTATCCCCTGCACTAACATCTGCCACCTGGATGAAGGAGGCTGCTGCTGTCCTACTTGCCTGCCTCCCTCCCTGCACTGGAGCAGAGACCACCTTCTGCTTTCAGACGGACACCAAAAACTTTCCTTGTTAGACTTCTCATAGCTATTTTGCAAGCAAACCAGGTTTCCCAAAGAATCCCCAGCAGTATCAGTCGGGGCCCCAAAACCCAGTGCTGAGGGACTGCCCAGCAGGCAGCCAGGGCTCTACCTTTGCAGTGCAAGAGGGGCTGTGTCCAGACCCTCCTGGCCCTGCACCACAGCCTCCACCTTCCTATCACCTCAAACCCCTCCTGCCAGGAGAAGGCACACATGAAGTTGAAGGCAAACATGCCATGCAGGTAGGAGCAATTGACCCATCCCCTTATGGGGGCAGCTGGCTGAGGGGCAGGAGATGGCTGCAGGCAGAAACAGGGCAGGGTCAGGCAGCCTCATCCCTCATGGTGTCTGCCGCACTGGCAGCCTCGCCACAGCAGGAGCCTCCACTTGATCCTTCATTACCAGTAAAGGCAACTGACCAACTCATCTGAGTCTTTGCAAAAAAATCATAGGCACAGCCAGCAGGACAAAACAATGACCTGGGAAAGCAGTCCTGAAAACTCTGGAGCAGGCAGGCTCAGCCCATCTTACCTGGGGTGCTTCCACAAAATTGGGAGCCAACTCCTGACCCTGCCATCACTGGGGATGCTCGCTACAGGCCAGTCACTTGGCATCTCTGTGCCTGTTCCCCTTAACTGCAGAGAGCTTTGCTGGTCTCAGCTGCCCAAAGCATGACCCAGGTTGCACCACAGGCGTCACTGGCAGCACTAACTTCAAGGCAGGCTTTTTTTTTTTTTTCTTTTAAATATATACAGAGACCCTGTCCACCCCCTGATCCCCCCTGCTGGATCTCCCAATACAGAGGGTCCCCAGTTGTCCCCCAAGTCTTCTTCGGTCCTCAACTTGTCCCATGCTTGTGCAAGGCTGCAGATGCAAAATGCAGCAGCACAGGGAAGGTGGAGCAGGGCTCCCACACACCCCAAAAAAGCCCAGCACCTCTCTGGGGCACACAGCACCTGGCTGCAAACTCTCAAGTCACTAACAGGAAGACTTTCCCTGCCCCTACAGCATAACATACCACAGCTTTCTCTCATTTGTGGCTTCCTGCCCCATTCTGTCCCTCCCAGATTATATTTAACCTCATCTCATGGGTTGTCACCCCCACTCAAGGCATCCCAACCGTGCCAGGGTACACCCTTCCCCCAGCCACAGGATGGCAGCCCCTTTGCTCTTCTGAGGTCCCTGCACTGAGGGCACTGCATGTTCAGCCCTGTGCTTGCCTGGGCAGCGTTGGGCGTGCAGGGCTGGCCCCCCCAAAGCATCAATGCTGCATCTCTGAGACCCCCAGACCATGGCAGGCCCTACCTGTGCACATGGGGGTGTCTGCCGACCACTGCTGGGAAGCCATGCACCGCAGCGTGCCTGCCCCTCGCAGCTCGAACCCCTCCTGGCACCCGAAGATGCATGTGGAGTTGTAGCTGAAGTCTCCGTAGGGATGGCTGCAGTTCATGTGCGCTGCCTTGGGCTCAAGCTTGGCACACTGCACAACTGGGAGAGACGCGGCACCACCAGCCCATTAGGAGCACAACAAACTTGCCCGCTTTGCTGCCGAGGCGCAGGCTCTCCCGCAGCATGGGAGGAATGGGGATGGTTGGCTCACCGTCCTCACACTCAGGGCCATGGAAGCCAGTGTAGCACTCACAGCGATAGCTCCCGATGGTCTCCACACACTCACCACGCTGGCTGCACGGGAAGGGTTGGCAGGAGGCTGCACACATAGAGGATGGTCATCAGGAGCCACTGGCCACCCTGCCAATGTCCCCAGCCCACCCAGTCCTGGTGTGTGCCGCAGCGCTTGCCCCACTCACCCGTGTAGCACAGTGCCTTTTTCCTTCGGTTGCAGGGCTCGTCATTCCATTTGCCTGACTCCTGCTGACGCTTGATGTAGATCTCCACGCAGTCCTGGTTGGAGCGGCGGTTGTTGGGTTCCCCGGCTGCCCAGTTCTCTGCCTCCTTTGTCAGTGCCTTCTTGGTGCCCACCCAGGTCCAAGTGCCGCCCAGCTTGCGGATGCCAATCCAGTAGTAGCGCCCATGGAAGGGCAGGCTCGCGTTGAGGTACTCGATCTCCCGCTTGTTCTGGATTGCCACCAGGTCAGTGAAGAAGGTCTGGCAGTAGTTCCTGGCCTGCTCCCACGTGTAGTCCCCTTGGTCACTGTAGTGGTATGTCCAGGCACCCACCTCCACCCACATTACCACACCTGCGAGAGAGGGTGAGGTCCAGGATTGATGCAGAAAGGATGGGAGCCAGGTGTGGAATAGGATCCCTTGTGGGCTAGGGCTGGCATCAGGGCCAAGAGATGCCAAAAACCAGCTGGGTGAGGGGACGGGACAAAGGGACAACTGTGGGAAAGAATAGGACTCTCGGGGAAAATGGAGACCTGGGTGGATTAGGCATGGCAGAAGGAGCTGCGGTGGGACAGAGGGGGACAGCACAGGGATAAGGAAGGTTGGGGAGACGAGGTGAAGGCTGAGACAGATGTGGGATGGGAAGGGGAGAGTGCGGGTGGCAGAAGAGACACAAGCAGTGATGCCAGCAGAAGGGTGAAAGCTCAGTCCCATACACCCACTCCCCTGCCCACAAAGGTTTCATAAAGGGGAAAACTCAACATCAAGTTTGTTCCTTAAACACAGAAGTGTGCCACTTTGGTTTTCAAGCTTTACAGTTCTACAGGAGAGTCACCTTGGAGCAAGGCAGAAAAACAAACATTCCCTCACCCCCAAAAGCATTTGGAGCCCAGGCTGCTCATCCGAGCCAGAGATGGTCTGAAGAGTCTTGTAAAATTCAGTATTGCAAAACAACTTCTTGCAAAAGTCAAGTTCACGTCCTGGTCATGCCCACCAGCCAGGGCAAAGCCAGAGATTAAACTGGAACCCACACCCAGAAGTGAAGGGCACTTTGCTGAAACCCCACTCTTATTTACAGTATTTAACACCACAGCTTGATGCAATCAATGAGTTTTAGCCATGGAAAAAAGCTTCCTCCCTTCTCCCCGGAAACAGGTATCTCTAAACTGCAGAAAGTGATACAGGAATCATATCTCCATCTGTACATAAAGCAAGATGGGGATAAAAGTTTGCTTCAAACAACTAGCCGGGGGTACTCTGTGTCTCAGAAGAGCATGTCACACTGTGGTCATGTAGGCAAAGGTCTGGGAATTCCAGATTAGATGCAAACCTAAGGCCTCCCAAATCTAATTAGGGCTCTAGCTTTGTCAATAATTAGGCATTTTTCTGAGCAAAATTCCCATAATTTGTCTGTTCTTCCTTGTGAAAGAGCAAAGTATCCACTTCGTTCAACAAAACTGAAGCTGATGAAAACATGGCCTTCAACAACAGTCCTCCACTGTTTGGGAATTTGGGGCTGCGGGACAGAAGCTTAGGTCACCTTCTGGGAGCCTGTCTGTCGCCCCATCCTCAGCTCCCATCACCTGCCTCCTGGCCCTTGCTACTTGCCCAGCAAGGCTCAGGGCAGCTGCCCTGCTACCCTCACACACCCCAGCCCCAAACTGAGAAGGACCAGGGGAGCCCATCTGCTATATGCCTATCCTCCATGTGCTCTCCTGCCTCGTTCCTCCAGCTCCATGAGTAACACACTCCCCACAGTGCGGCTCATCCCCCCTCCTTTCCCTTAGCCTTATGTTACCTCTCCCTGTCCCAGCTGGAGCTGAACCCCCAGGTGGGTGCTGTTTGCCTGTGTTTTGACCCCTCAGCTCCCCTGACAGCCCCCAGTGCCTCCCCCCAGGGCAGTGCTCAGCACCCACCACACTCACAGTGCCTTTGCATTTTTGCATTCCCCTCAGAGGTAAATCTCAGCCTCCTCCTGACACTTCTGCATTTGCCTCTGTTCCTTAAATCAACCATGAAAGTTCCTTTGGAAGATAACCCAGCTCATGGAGGATCTCTAGAGACAGAGCTGGCACCAGCAGCTTTTGCTCTGTGCAGTGCCAACACATGAAAGAAATATCCTACAGGCAGCAAATACAGATTAGCTTTTACTCCTGATGTCAATTAGCAGCTTTAACTCTGCATGGTGCTCCTCCAGCAGTGCTCCAAACCCTTGCACCTGTGGCTAAGTCCATACCCAGCTCTGCAGCATGGACATGCTATGGGCAGCCACTGCTGCCTTTCTCCCATTCTGTAGTACAGTGCACCAGCTGCCATGCTGCATTTGGGGACCCAGACACCCTGCGGAGACCCTGTGTGTGGTCTGGCCCCCCACAAGGGAGCACAGTCCTGTGACAGGTCTGACTGGAAGGAGCTGGCCCTGGTAAACACAGCCCCCTCCCAGCCCAGAAGGATCCAGCCCTAGGGCGTGTGACTCATGAACACCCAAAATAACATTGCTGCTCTTCCCCACTTCCCCGGACCTGCGGACTTCTTGGCAGCGGTCATGCTGGGCTTGCCGAACAGGTGGTGGGTGGCTTACCCCATGTGATGGCAGCGATGCTCAGATAGCAGATGCCACAGGAGCCCAGAGTCCATGTCCTCCCAGCAGACGGCAGTCCTGCAGCAGTGCCCTGTGTGCCAGGGAGGCAGGTGTGAACATGCATGTCCCATGGGGGTTCACGCACCCTGTTGTGCACCCACACCACTGTCAGGCAGTCCTGGTAGCCAAAAGGGCATGTTGCTTGTGCCAGCTCACATGCAGGCATGCATGGTGCCACCAGCCAGGTACAGCTCTGCTGCAGAAAGGGCTCCTCCAGGAAGGCACTTTTGGGGGTTGCCCAGTGGCCGCAGAATAGCTGGACAGTGGTGGGGACCATGCCATCAGTGCAGTTCACTCCTGGAGAGTCCCTAAGTCCAAGGCATGCCCCGTGCCCCCAACCCCTGCCCACTCACCCGGGGCTGGCATCTGCCTCTGCAGTGGCAGTGCCCTGTGTGCCTGGCACAGCGTCGCTGCCCAGGGCAGGGTCTCTCTGGGGCAGCCTGGGTCTGTCCTGTAGGTCCCAGCACCTGCCCACAGCCCTGCCCTTCCCTAGCCCCTTTTCCAGGCAGACCCCGACTCATCCTGAAGGAAAGGAGCAGGACTTACCATGTTGGCGCCGCAGATGCACCTTACCCAGCTGCCGGCAGCACCAGGCGCGTCTGGCCCTCAGTAAGCAGCGGTTCTCACACTTCCTCCGGTCGCTCCCTACCCTTGGCCTCTTCCCCTCCCGCCCCAGCCCTGCTGCCAGCCCGCATCCTGCCCTGCGCCCTTGCCTACCCCACCACAGGGCTCTCCCACCTCCATAGACCCTGCTCCTACCCCAGGGCTGGAGGGGAAGAGTGGAGTCAGCCCTGGCCGAAGCTCATGGCATGGGAGCTGGGTGCATCCCCATGCTGCCACAGGAGCCAGCTCGCAATGAACTGGGCCTGCCTGAGCACCCCAGGAGCAGCAGAAATGTCCAGCCCCAGCCCACGGTGCCCAGGACATCGAGATCTCTCTGACCCACCATGTCCACGTCGCAATGTCCACACTGGCTGTTGGAGGACAGAGGAGGGACGAGGTGTGATGAGCTCCCACGGGGGCTGAGCAGGAGTGTGGCTCACAGCCACCTGGCTCCTCCACTGGATGCTCTCCTTGCTCACAGGCTTTTTGCTCTGGCTGTGAGTCTTCCCATACCACTTACAAACAGTTACTTACAAAATGTATTTTCCTGTCTTTGCCTGTAATTCTTTATGAGAAAGGTCCAAGAACATGCCAGAGAAATTTCCCCTGAGTTATTAATATCCTTTGTAAACCTCCACCAATGCTTCAGGAACATGCCTTATTGTGTCCACCTCCCCTTGGATCACTCTTGAATCATCATAAATATTTCCTTACTTCGTTCTACTTCTAAGTAAAATTACCCTTGGCAGGGTTTTCTCCAGTAATTTCTCTGGTCACTTCCAGCAAAAGCCAAAGTGAGAGCCATGCAGGTCACATGCATTTCCCAGTTCCAGAGAAATTGCTGCTGCTCCAGTGGAACTCATGCTAAACAAAAGGAGGAACCCATCCCTCTACAATGACTTTATACTTGGCCAGTGTAAATGAAGCTCAGTTCCTGTCTCTAGATATCTTCCTTGCAAAATGTACCGCAGTTGTCTAGTTTTATGGAATTGCTAAGGATGAGCCTGTATGATCAGTAATTCAGGAGCGCTCACTTCCTAGCAGCTCATGTGCAGAGGGGGTGCAATTACAGCAAGGGAAGAAGCAGCCGGGTGGGCAGGGAGGCTGAGGGGCGGCTTCTGGGGCAGGAGAGCATCTGCAAATGCTGAGGGTCACCTGGGCAGGGTGGGAGCTGCCTCTTTCATCAGTGGAAGACCCACTGGGAGTCAGAGGTGTGCTCGTGGGTGCGTGGCCTCGAGGGGAGCAGGCTGTGCCCCTGCCAGTTTCACTTCTGCTGAAACCTGACATGGTAGGGCAGAGCTTTAAAAAAAATATTCCCACCTTTATTTCTGTAACTACAAATAGTTTTAAGTATTGTTTTAAAAACACAAGCAAGGTGGCTGAGACCCAGAGGCTGCCACTGTGAAGGGCAGAATGTGGCCGAGTCCAAAGCTGTTTGTAGGGGCAGGTATGCCGGGCCTGTGGGTACCTGGGCTCAGAGGGGGGGTCCTGCATGGCAGGATGGGTACTGAGGGTTGCTTTGCAGGTAGTGGAAAAAGGTATATGTGGTAGGAGGGAGAGAAGACCTGAATCGGCTCTGCAGCTCTGCTGGGAACTGGCTAATCACTGAGAGCCCTTTCACATCTGAGTTGATTTCTGAGGCTGGCTCCCCAGGAAGGACTCAGGATGCTGCAGGGCACAACTCTCCCTCCTGAGTTCCTGCTGCCATGCTTACCAAGGAAGGGCCCGCCCGTACTTTATGGGCTGTGCAGCACAGGGACTTCCCAGGCAGCAGAATCGTGCACCCTGTCCCCTAGTCACCCCTCTGCAGGCACAGTGCAAGCTGCAAGCCAGGGCTTCACTCAGCAGGGCCCAATGGAGCAGGTACAAAGACACTTTCCTGTGTCACCTCCTCAGTGTCCCACTGGGCCGTTCAGGGATCTGAAATAGAAAAATGCCTCCTTTGCTGTGTCCTAGTCCTGAGCCACAGATGGAGGCGATGCTCTCTCCTGTGAGAGCCCTGCTGCAGGCTGTATCTGTGCGGAAGGGGCATGGGTGTCCCATGCATGCCATCTCCAAACCACCGCTGAGGGTGCTGTGCAGCTGACAGGGTTGGGCAACCTATCTGCAGGCTGCGACTGCAGGGCTCACTGGCGGGAAGTGGCTTGGCCACTGCAGCCATCACTGCCCTCCCAGGCTGATGGTCTGCTCCTTCTTGGTGTGCCCAACCATGCTGTGGGCAGGGTGTTGTGCACAGGGCATGGTGTGATGCCTACACGAGTATCCTGACAGTGCTAGGGAGCACCCAGTTGTGGATGGGACCCATGGAGCCAGGGGCTGTATGCGCTGCACAGAGAGGTGGGTGCCGGCAGAGGTGGGCAGATGCCCCAGGGCTTAGCCTCTGCAGAGCCTCAGGCTGCACCCCACACTGTGTCTCCAGAGGGTGTCCAGATCCAGCAGAGTGAGACCCTGGGGGCAGGGGGTGCAAGGGGCACCCTCATCACACACGCCACAATGCCCCTACAAAGGCACACTTGTGTTGTTTTCAGCAGAGGCTCTTGCCCCAGGATGGTACAGCCTGTTCCCCTCCTTGTGCAACGTCCCCCAGCAAACCGCAGAGGAACCGATTCACCCTGACACAGCCCGTCCGGCTCAGCTGCTGTCACCGATACAGCAGGCACCTTCCTGGGGAGTTCCCTGCTTCCCTGCCACCGAGGAGGGCTCAGCAGCCCACTGGAGTGAGAAGGCACCCAGTGGCACCCCTGCAGGGGCATGGCACTGTGCTGGCGAGCACCCACACCCCACTGGGTGGGTGCAGCCCTTCTTCCACCATCCCCCCACTCCACCCCAGGGGACCAGGGCAGCTCTCCACAGGTCCTGCAATGCCCTGGTGAGCAGAGGCATCAGAATCACCTCCTGAGCATGGGCAGGGGACAGGTTCCCCCCACTGCAGGTCTCCAGGGTTTGTTTGACCCAAAGGGTGTCCCTGAGCTGCAGGATGCCTTTGGGCATGTCTCCCAGAGCAATGCCTGGCCCACAGCCCCGGGGAGCCAGACCCTCTTCTAACGGCCCTGGAGAAAAGCTGCACCCGATAAAATCTTTCTCATAATTTGAAAGTGTTTGACCACATGAAGTCATGTTATCTGAGTGACACCCTAGCTTGGAAGGGGTGAGATGGTTGCAAGGATTAGCCGGGGCCAGAAGGACTGGGATGCTTCCAAGACAGCCCATGGGCCATGGCGCCCCCTGCCCTGTGCCTGCAGGGACCCTGCGCTGCTGGGGCAACCCCGGCTGTGGGGTGCAGGAGCAGTTTTGGGAAAATCACTCGTGCCCACCCCACAGGGTCCTTCTCAGAGACATATATTTGATCTTGGCTGTAGGACAGCTTTCTGCCTCGTGCCTTTCCCCCACCACACTGGTGACGGAGAGCCTTTTCACTGTGCACTGCTGCCAGCTGGGTACTCTGCCCATGCTGCCTGTCAGCTCCCTGGTGCCTAGCAGCAGCAACACATGGGCTGCACAGATAAGAGTTCACCAAACAGGATACCAGGGGCGTAGATAACACTAAAGTTATCTCACTGCTTGTGTGGTAGAACATAAACAAGTGGCTCTGCCCACTCGGGGAATTCCAAGTGGTGCCTCTGCCCTGCTAGCGAGATGGGGCACAGGATGGGTAAGGGGTGCTGGGGAGCAGCTCCAGGGATGTGCCACATCCAGGGGTAGCCCGACAGCCATGCAGGCCACCTTTGCCCTAAGTGAGAGCAGAACCACCCAGCCCACAGAGCCACTCCTGGGAGCTGCAACTGCTCTGCCTGCACCCTGCCCAGCTCCCCACTGCACTGTGCATCCCTGGAAGGCTGGGACAGACCACTGACCTGCCTGGCACCCCCTTGATGGCACCCATCTTTCCAGCACGAGAGCGATACCTAGAGCTGCCATGCTGGCTCAACACAGGGGCAACAGCTTCAGGTGGTGGATGTGCCGGCAGCTGATGGAGCAGGCTACTGGCACCCTGGACATCACCAGTGCTTTTGTCATATGTCTGGCTTAATGCAGAGATTTAAATCTTCTTCTGTATCACAAAGTAAGACCAGAGACAGATTCCTCTGTCACCTCTCTCCCCCTCTGCGTGCTATTGCCTGCTCCCCTCCCATCTGGCCCTTTGCAGTGTGGGCTCTGTCCTCCCCTGCTCCCTGAGCAGGACTGCTACAGCCTGCCTGGGGCCAGCCGATGAACATACTCAGCACTGGGGGCCATGTGCCGCACTCAGCCACGGCCAGCTGCTGCAGAGCAAACAATGTCCTTTTCTCCAGCCAGGATATTCTGTGGCATCCTCTGCAGCAGGCACTAAGCCCAGCTGCATTTCCCCCTTAACACAAGCATCCTTGAGAGCGTCCTTAATCTTTTGGGAGGGCAGGGCTGAGCTTTCCTCTTCTCTTTCTTACCTCCCTGCTTCAGTGCAGTGGGCAGCTTGATGCTTTCTTCCCTGGAATCTTGATTATCTTTCCGCTCCAAGGAGCTACTATGTCCTGCAACTTGACAGTATATTTAAATCACCAATTTATTTTCTGCAGGTAGAGCAGGAGCTAGAACATCATGCATTTTAAGGTCTTTTTGTCTCAACCACTTTGCTTTTGTGGATCCACAAATTGCCCCATCCATGCTGCCCACACTGTTGCAAAATGACAGGCTTTGCCCTGTGCAGCGTTCTCTGGGTGTGCAACCCTGGGGACGGGGTAGCCTCATCTAAATCACTGCTGCTGTGGCCATCCAGCTCTCCATGCGTGGGGTCAGTGGCACCTGCTGAAGCTGCCTCTCTCTAACAGTCTTGACTTTGGGGCCAGCCCCTGTAAGAGAAAAACAAAGGCTAAAATAACAAGGGGGAGGATGTTCCTAACCATTCATTGTTCCTCTGAAATCAGTTCCTCCTCCTCCTCTGACCTCTTGCAGCTCTAAGGGCAAGATCGTTACCAATTTAACTGTGCTTTGGCATGGGCAGAGTGGTACATGCTCTTCCACAGCTGAGCAGCAAAAGCAAGAGGTTGTTTCTGCTAGGAAATGGCACTGCAACATAGGGAGTGCTTTCCTAGCTTCTTTTTATTTTTATTTACCCTTGGAAGGAAAATCACTGTTTTGCAGAGATGCATTTTGGGTGGACTTGCTAAACCAAGAGGAGGCAAGGCAGGACCTTCTACCTCCACCCATCCTTGCTGCTCTGCCGGGCTCTTGGCTAGCCCAGACCTGCACCGGGACTGTACCTGTCTCCTCAGAAGAGAGCAGCATGCAGGGGGCAGCTCCCCAGGCTGCCTGGCTCCAACCGTAGCCACCAACCTTCCTCTGCCACCTCTGCCACTGTCACACTGTCGTCAGGTGAAGACTTCTTGGCACCCAGCCAGAGTTAGAAATGCGGATTTGCTCTGTGGGCACCGATGTCCTTCGGCAGAGGCGTAGGACTGGGAACGGCGTCTGTTCTGATGGACACTGGCGTGGGCAGCGAGCAGAGCTCTGCCGGCTGCAGTGCCTGGCCCCTCTGCTCCGGGGGTGCTGTGAGGGTACCGTGGGTGTGCTGGGAGCTGCAGTGACGTGTCCTGTGGCCTGCGGGGCATTGCTCTCCATGATGAGCCGGAGAAGCCCTGCCCCAGGGAAGTCCATGATGACCACCCCCCAGCGCACAGGCTGCCCCCCCCGGCGCTGCAGGTACTGGTAGCAGCGGGGATTCACAAAGCGGGCCACCTCCTCAGGGGAGGTGAAGAGCCCATTACCAGAGCAGAAGGTGAGGTGCATCCTGGCGGGGTCCCCATTGGCTGCCCTCTCCAGATGCCGCCGTGCCCGGGCCCACTTACGCTCCAGCGAGAGCACGTTCCAGGCGTCGCTGATGTTCAGCTGCTCATAGGGGATGCCCAGCACCTCCCGTGCCAGCGCCTCCAGCACCACGATCTTCCCCCGCACCTGGCCCAGTGTCGGCACCTCCTCACGGCACCACACACGGCCTCCTCCCTCCTCCAGCAAGCAGCGGTGCAGCCGGGCAGCAAAGCCGGGCCGGGGGAAGATGGGCAGCTCCTCCTTGATGCGCATGAGCACGGCCTCGCCGGGGTGGGCGTGGAGGAAGCTCAGGGTGCGGCGCAGGACCCCCCGCAGGCTGGCCCGCTGGAAGGTGCAAAGGTGGTAGATGTGGAGCTTGCCCCTCACCAGCTTGCAGCGTACGTCCAGGAAGCGGACACCGGACGCCAGCTGGGCCTCCAGGCCCCAGCTCTGGCACCGCAGGCGGCGGCTGCCAAACAGGCTGAGAGAGTCGTGGGTGCCAGGGATGGAGAGATGGGAGAGGGGCAGAGCATCAGGGAGCCCCGCCATCCAGTCAGGGCAGCAGGCTGCCGGCTGGGGCGTGCAGTCAAACGCCGCGCTACGCTGGCACTGTGCCTCCATACCACCGGGACAGCAAGAGCCCCAGTGCCTGGCCAGCCCCAGCAAGCCCTGCCATGGAGGAGAAACAGACTATGAGGAGTGGGAATGCCGCATGTCTCACACATGCCAATCCCACCCCTCCCCAGAGGTATTTCTGCCATCCCATGAAACCCTCTGGCAAACCATGTGCCCCATACATGTTGCTACCGATACCCTGCACCGTGGCCCTGTACAGTTCCCCTCCTGCTCTCCAGCACTCATCCCACTATCCCCAAGCCCCGGTGCACTCCATCCTCCCCCTCCTGCACCCACCTGGGTTTGCCTGTGGTGTGGCGTGCAGTCTGCTGGACGCAGCGTGTGTCCGTGGGTGCCGGTGGCACACTGGCAAATGGAACGGGATGCTGGCCATTAACCCGGTGATGGCCATGACGCATGTCCTGCCTCGCACATGGCACGTGCACCAAGGATTCATCCTCAGCCCCTGGCCAAGAGAAGCACTCAGCAGACACACCAGGCTGGAAAATCACCTGGCTGATCCGGAAAGCAGCCATTCTGCACCTCCCTCCCCAGGAATCAGGACAAACGGGATCAGGGTGCCGCAGGGCCCCTTGATGCTATCCATGGGAACAACTGCACAGAGGCCCCGGGTGCCCATGTGCCTGCTCCAGAGCTATGCTCTGGGTTGACCCGGCCCCCACCCTGGTGATGATTGCCATCATCCTCATCAGAGGGGCAACGTCCAGGCAGGAATCTGGAGCAGGGGATCTGTACTTGCCAGCACAACCCAGGAAGGCCCTACTCAGCAAAGATCCCCGGGAAGTGTGCTCCATCCCCTCGCTCCTCTGGCACCGGCAGCTCCTTCCCGCCGGAGGCACCGTGAGGCTGCTCCCGGAGGGCAGGGCTGCCGCCACCGCTGGGTGCGCACCCGGCTCAGCAGCGTGCACAGAGCCCAGGGGTTTTTGGGGAAGAGCTGCCTGGCAGGTCACAGACTCCTCTGAGCATCCCTCCCGGGACACATGCCCTCCGCCGGAGCAGGGAGAGAGCCCCTCGGGACGCTGCCTGCCGTGGCCAAGGCCGCTGCAAGGACACCGGGCAGAGGGGCAGGAGGGGGGACACCAGCAGCCGTCCTTCCCTGCGCGCCCCGGGGACAGCCCCCTGCGCGGCGGCACGCAGCCCCTGCGGCCCCCCCCGAGCCACCTCCCCCGGCCCCGGCTGCTGTGCGGTGCTTCCCCGCGGCGCTCCGGCGGGAGTCCGGCTGCCCCGGCAGCGAAGAGCGGGCGGACGGAAGCCAGGCCGGCGGCAGCGCGGCCGCTCGCCGCCCTCGCCCCTCCCTCCGCCGCTCCCTCGGCATGGCGGCCGGCGGCGGCGGCGGCGGCAGCGGTCGGGCCTGCTTCGTGTTGGGCGCCTCGGGCGAGACGGGCCGGGCGCTGCTGCGGGAGCTGCTGTCCCGGCGGCTCTTCGCCAGGGTGACGCTGGTCGGGCGGCGCCGGCTGAGCCTGGGC